>PPNK03000037.1:0-74221 GCA_003708145.3 Phaffomyces orbus
TATCCATAAAGATATCAAGACTCTTCCAAATAATTCACTTTCAATAATTAGTAATTATGAATCAATTCCACATCTAGAGAAAGCATTGAGGGATCCAAGAGAGTATCACGTTATGGTTTCAGAATATTTGAGACGACACAAAGATTTGGTATCACTCACGAAGTTCATTTTAGCAGTCAATAGAAGATTTCTATTACCTCCAAAGTTAGTAGCTGATTTAGAGAAGAATGAAGAAAAAATGGATGAAACTATTTATGAGGAAGATCTTGAAGATAAGAATACAACAACTAGCAGAGATAAATTCAACTCATCACTTGCTACAGGTACAACTAAAACTAAAGCACAAGAAGCTGAAATAACTTATCATATTGAGTTTGCGTTGAGTAACGATTCTCAAATAACAGAAGAGGAATTGAATTTTCCTTCTGAACGGTTTTATCAAAAGTTGGAGACTCATAAAGACAATGTTGAGCTTTTTAGAAAAATCCAGTTAAAGGATACACTTTTCTTAATAGAAAAGGCGATGATTGGATTGATGCGTCAGAGAGGACAAGAGAATCAGTAGTGTTAAGTGAATTTAATAGTTGCTATTCAATTTCAGAAGCCATTTTTGAAGGTATCATACATAAAAAAACTTCAAAAACTGAATTTAGTTCAGAGTATACCATTAAGGGTGATTTCCATTTATTTAAAACGACCCCATCTACTAATGCAGATCACACAAACACAAAAACAGACCAATGTCTGCTCTTAATTGAAGTCAAAACCAAATCTATCAAAAAACTTCATTCTCAATTGTTGAAACACAGTTATGTCTTATCTCCAACCTTCCACCAGAAAGCTGATGGTGAAACTCTATCAGAAATAAACTCAACTAAGGAAAGAGTCATCGAACTATTAGAAGAGAATCAAGTTAATTATACCGGTCACTCACTGATAAGACAGATATACAACTATTGCATTGAAGATGGAACAAACGAAGCTTTCTTAACTGATTCCAAAAATTACATCATTTTCAAGTTTCTTCCTGAGGAATCCGTTCAATTTGGTGAAATTGGTCGTAACAATCTTTCCATTCAAGGTGCAAAAATAAAATTCACAATGTTTTATTTCGATCATTGGTCCGAAACCAATACTATTTCTGCAGCTGGAGCTTTCATTTCAAGAATGATGCTATTCGGTCTAGATTTTTATGAAGGAGCTAAATTCATGACTGGAGAAACTGAAATCGAGGTCAAGAATCTTATCCAAGAAAGAATAGATAGCTCTAAAAGATTAAAAGATCAGCATGAACAATATCAGAAAGAACATGAAGAGGTAGGAAAAGGAGATGATGATTTACTGAAAAGGTCAACTCCAAATGATCCTGATGATGATAAAGAAGATGGGGGTAGATCAAAAAAAAATGGAAAGAGAAGAACTGACTTACAATCTAACAACAGAAGCAAAAAGAAAATAAAAACCTGTGAATCAAATTCGAAGAAATGTTGTTTATCCGCACAAATCTTCACAAAGGACTGTGGAGTATTTGAAAAATTACAATATGGTGTTGGTTATAATACTCAAGTTTTCAAACTCAAATCAGAGGATTTCCAGTCATTGTTTAGTAATCAGCTAACAATTCATAGTGATTTGGATGAGTTTCCCAGTAGATTTCCAGAATTTATTGTCCTTAAGGTTTATGATTATATGGCTCTTGAGGGGCGTTATTATGATAAAATCGAGTATTTATGTGAGATTACTCAAATTGCAATTGAATATGCTGATGAATTTCTGGCAGATTATTATGAACCCGAAGTTGAAGCTAATTTGAAGATTGAAAAATACAATTCTGATAATAAGTTAGGTAATAAAATCATATCACCGAGTTTATTGGCATTTGGTGTGATTAGATTCAGGTTCAAAGATTCTTCTGGGAAATTTTGTCATGGTAATTATCTGATGTTTGAATATTGTGAAGATTGTCCAGATAAAGTCTGAGTCAACACAGTTCTTCAAGGCTTGAAACAAGTTCAGTTGTTAGCAGAAGCAGGGATTTATCATCTAGATATTAGACTGCCCAATATCAAAGTTAATCCTGAAGGTGAAGCAGTAATCTTTGATTTTTCTCATGTTAGACTATTTGATTCAAATGATGCTGAATTGGTCAAGAAGTATAGCGGATTTATGGAGACAACATTCTTAGTTGCAATCAAAGAATATTGCGATTACAATGAGATTAATTCTGAGAAATTCGGTCTGAAACAGAATACTGAAGGAGAAGTGAACTTTAAGGTAGATTCGAAAGAGATGAAGTACAATGGTAATGGATTCAATCTTCCTAATGGAAATTCTGAATTGATCGAAGAAGAAAAAACTCACAGTGTGTGAAGAGTATTTTACATTTCATTTCACTAAATTTTCTACTCATATAATTGTTTATAATCATAGAAATTTACTGCAGTTTGTTCTATTTATCTATTTTTTTACTTTTTTTTTGATTTATATTACTGTTAATTTATCAATGTAGTTGCGCCATTCAAATTGCATAATTCAAGTCCTTAAACCTTAAATGAGATTCTCTTTCGAAAGTAGAACAGAGCTAATTAATGAATCAATTATTTTGAACTAATAGGTACACTATAAGTGGCAGTCATCGATAATACATAATTTATACCATATTAATTGCTAACTTATATACAATATTAGGGGAATCCTAATTGTTTGATTTATACTTGAGTGTAGTAATAGCTTGTATCATCCAATGACCTTTAACCAACGTTTTTATCTAAAACAATAGGTAACAAGTCATAACATAAAATGTTGTATATAATTGGTAGTTAGTTTGATGGATTAATTCAATCCAAACAACCAAAAGTATAAGTTAATGTAATCGACTTTAATCCTTTTACTTTTCAGCTATATTAATATTTTTTCATATGGAGATTCCAGTGGCATAAAAAATTGTGTAGAAACAAGCAAACAAGAGAACCTTCTTCAATAAACAATCACTTAACAGAGATACAAATTAATACTGAAACAAGAAATTCTGTACAAAGATGTAGTATATTTAACCTAAAATATATTAATAGAACACCAATTAAAAATAAATAAACAAATTAAGATGAAATAAAAAAAAAACCACAAAAATTAAAATAATGAAATAAATGCATTCCAGCTATTTAATTTTGATAATTAACATCCTTGAAAGAAATCTTACCAGTTTTATCATTTGCATTTATTGAATAATCACCAAATTCGACTCGTTCTTTTGAAGAAGAAGGGAATGGTAAATTATGGTTTTGTTCTAATTTTACCAAATCATTTGATTCGTTCAAATCATCATGTATCAAAGATGAATCAACATCAGTTCTTTTACCACGGCCTTTAATACCTCTGTTTGAATTTTTATATAATTTTGCAAAATAATTCAACTGTTCGTCATCAACGTCATCATCCATTTCTGATAACCTTTTCAATAGTAATTGAATAGTTGGAGAATGAAATCTATTCTGATGTGATTTTAAATTTCCTAATTGAGTAAATTTCTTGGTACATCCATCTAATTTACATTCAAATGGTTTAAAATCATTATGAGTTAATTTATGAGCTGCTAAATTGCCCTTTCTTGAAAAAGATTTCCCACAAACTTCACAACCATATGGTTTTTCACCAGTATGTAATCTTAAATGAGTTCTCAAATTACCACCTTGAGTAAATTTTTTACCACAATACGAACATTGAAATGGTTTTAAGCCAATATGAGATCTGATATGAACTTCTAAATGAGTTGATTGAGTGAAGGTCTTATGACAATATTGACATTCATGATTTTTAGAAGTTTTAGTTTTTGGTTTATCGATACCTCCAACCAGTTCAGCCTTTTGTGGTAATAGTTCACTATTTAAAATTTGACCATCATCAGATATTGGAATTTGATCATGAACTCCTTTCTTACGAGCTTGAATAACTAACATCAATTGATCAACTTTAGTTGCTCCTAATAGTTGTCTTGCTGAGGTATCGGAATCATGATCAGCTGTTAGTATTGATGTATTATCAAAAGTACTTGGAGAACCTTGAGGAGAGATAATACCTCCTGAAGAATCAACTAAAGAAGTTTCAATTTGATGTGGTGTGGTGTTTTCTTCAAGTTTTCTAGATTTATTAGATTTAGAACTTCCTGAGCTCTTTTTTTGAGTCAAACGATCTGGATTTGAAGGTATATCTTGATTTATTGGACCTTCTTGTTTTATCTGATATAACTTCAATTGCTTTTGTACTGTATTATCAACAGCTTTTGGGTATTGATATTGTTGTAGAAGGAATTGAGATTTTGAGTTATTAATTTTTTGTAATGGGATTTTAGGATTTGATTGAAGTTCGTTGAATGGAAGATTTGGTTGTCTAAAAGGTTGATTATTATATAACTCATTCTGTTGTTGTTGTTGTTGCTGTTGTTGTTCATTATTTTCATTAAGGGTGGAAGTTTTAGGTTGACGTAAATCACTAGTATCTGGTTCAGATTTTGTACCTCTTGTTTTTGTTGTTACATCCATATTACCAAAATTTGGATCTTTAAAATCAAAATCATCTGAATTTTTAATCGAGTCCCTTTTAGAGAAAAAATCAAAATCAGATGAATCGTTAATCGAAGTTTGATTTAAAAAACTTGGTTGTCTACCTTGTTTTATTGAATCTCTTTTGGCAAACATATCAAAATCTGAACCAGTTTCTGGGAAAGTAACACCTGTGAAAGTGTTTGCACCTTTCTTAAAACTGAAGCTTGGATTTTTCAATTTAATAGAGGGATTAAATGGTTCTAATTGTTCAGAAGGTCTTCGTAATTGATTATAGGAATTATAATCACTTGAAGATAGGTAATTATTTGAATTTTGATTGGAGCTTGAAGGACCAGATATACTAGAGCTTGGATTGTTGAACAAGTTGTTTATAATAGACATACCTCTACCGTTGTTATAATTAGTGGGATTATTCTGATCTGATGGTAATGGCAAATTTAAAAAGTTTGAAATTGAGGAGTTTGAATCAGTTGAAAATCTGGATCCATTGTTATTTGAATTGTTGAAATTTATGAAAAAATTTGATATTGAATCTTGTCTAGCTCTTGTATCGATGTTTGATTGTTTTGTTGATTGATTCTGTTGATCAGAAAGAGTATTGTTACTCATACTGGTAGAGATATCGTTCTGATTTGGGTTGAAGTAGTTATTAGAGTTGTTGATAAAGTTATTTGAGCTGTGACTTCTTGGACTATATCCACTATGACTATGTTCTGTATTAGGGTCCTTTGGGGTTTCTGTATCTTTGCTCTCAGTAGATTTCTTATTATTGCTGAAGGTCAATATATTCATAATAGTTCCCTTATTGTAAGGTAAAGTATAGCGACGTTTCCAATCACAATGACTTGCAAAGTATAATGAAATAAATTTGGTTATATGTAAATAAATTGATTAATTTGGTCTAGTTCCTTGGATTTATAAGTTATTTGCTTTTTCTCTCTAAATCTTAAAATAGGGGGAATCCTTATGCGTGAAAAGAGCTTAGAAGCAGATATTTGAGTGTTTAATAGCTAAGTGGATGCAATTATCTAATACTACCAGCAGCAATACCAATAATGAGCCTATTAAACTTCTTGTAAAGAGTGGGTATTAACCATAATAACATCATCAAATTTAAGTGTCATTCCCGGTTCGCGAATCAAAGTTCACATTCGGATACCAAATGAGCAACGCGAATATTTCCTGAATCGGACAGCCAAAAAAACAAAAAATTTACAGAATTTTTTAAATTTTAAGAAAGATTTTTATACGAAGCAGAAAAATGTCTCTAAAAGAAGAAGTTCCTGAAGATGTTGACGTTTCAATGAAGGACGAAGTGGAAGAAAGTGGTGAGATTGACGCAGAAGAACAAGAGCAAGAACAGGATACTGAAAAAATTAAAGTGGTAAGTAGTAATAATACTCATCACTATTTAAAAAAAAACACATATTAACAATACATTTCAGCTGCCAGGTGCTACCGAAGATGGTACCGCCGCTTCTTTCCAAATCATTGAAGAAGACCATACACTGGGTAATGCTCTTAGATACATAATAATGAAGAATCCAGAAGTTGAATTCTGTGGTTATTCCATCCCACACCCTTCAGAGACTAAAATGAACATCAGAATCCAAACCTACGGGAACATCACTGCCATTGAAGCTTTACACAAAGGTTTAGATGATCTTTCTGATTTATGTTCCCATGTTGAAGACAAATTCACTGAAAAGATCAATGAAGGTTACTCAAAGCAAGAGCAATAGAGTTTATTACGTACTGTACAATAGAGTATGAATAAAGATAATGTAATGTATTATAGTGTATTTTATTATTATTATGACCTTGTAACTGAAGATATAATATCTCTTTAAATTATAAAAAAACTGCCAAATTGAGTAATTACCTCTTTCGGAATCTGTCTCTCTCTCAAAAAAGAAATTTTTTCATTTAAAAAAAAAAATTTTAAAATAAATTTTTCTACTTTTCTACAATTTATTTCATAACAAAAATAATCCAAATGTCTTACAACGGAGGTTACGATCAACACAACAGTTACAACAACAACAACTTTGAAAGAGGTTCAGATAGAAACTTCGGTAATAGAGATGGTGGCTTTGGTGGTAGAGGCGGCAGAGGTGGCCGTGGCGGTAGAGGTGGTTTTGGTGGTGATAGAGGCTTTGGTGGTGACAGAGGCTTTGGTGGTGGTAGAGGTGGTTTTGAAGATAACTTTGGTTCAAATTTGGTTAAACCAAACTTTGATTTAGAAAATTTACCAAAATTTGAAAAAAACTTCTACGTTGAACATGAAACTGTTGCTAACAGATCTGAAGCTGAAGTCCAACAATTTAGACAAAAGCATGATATGAAAGTTTACGGTACTAATATTCCAAAACCAATTGAAACTTTCGATGAAGCTGGTTTCCCTAACTACGTTTTAGATCAAGTTAAAGCTCAAGGTTTCCCAAGCCCAACTGCTATCCAGTGCCAAGGTTGGCCAATGGCCTTAAGTGGTAGAGATATGATTGGTATTGCTGCCACTGGTTCTGGTAAAACTTTATCTTATTGTTTACCAGGTATTGTTCATATCAATGCTCAACCTCCTTTATCGCATCGTGATGGTCCAATCGTTTTAGTCTTAGCTCCAACAAGAGAATTGGCTGTTCAAATTCAAACTGAATGTAACAAATTCGGTTCCTCTTCAAGAATTAGAAACACTTGTGTTTACGGTGGTGTTCCAAAAGGTCAACAAGTTAGAGATTTAGCTAGAGGTGTTGAAATTGTTATTGCTACCCCTGGTAGATTAATTGATATGTTAGACTCAGGTAAAACCAATTTGAAAAGAGTTACTTACTTAGTTTTAGATGAAGCCGATAGAATGTTGGATATGGGTTTTGAACCACAAATTAGAAAAATTATTGATCAAATTAGACCAGATCGTCAAACTTTAATGTGGTCTGCTACTTGGCCAAAAGAAGTTAAAGCTCTAGCTAATGACTATTTAAAAGATTTTATTCAAGTCACTGTTGGTTCTCTAGAATTAGCTGCTTCCCATACTATTACTCAAACTGTTGAAGTTATCACTGATTTTGAAAAAAGAGATCGTTTATTAAAACATTTAGAAACTGCTTTAGAAGATAAATCATCAAAAGTCTTGGTTTTCTCGTCAACAAAAAGAGTTTGTGATGAAATCACTAAATATTTAAGAGATGACGGATGGCCAGCATTAGCCATTCATGGTGATAAAGCCCAACAAGAACGTGATTGGGTCTTGAATGAATTCAGACAAGGTAGATCACCAATTATGGTTGCTACTGATGTTGCTGCTAGAGGTATTGGTATGTATATCTTTCCTTTTTTTTTTCCCAGTTATTTCTTTACTTTATGATACTATTAACATTATTAAACAGGTCTTTGATATTGCTTTGACTGCAAATATAGAGATTTAATATGCGAGAGCTGAATAAAAGTTTAAGATTTATTGACCCTTAAAGAATTCAGATGGTGATTCATTGATATTTTTTTTGGTTTATTTATCTTTAAACTTTGAAAATTGGAATCATTCGTGATTCTGTTTGAAATCAATTTTAATTTAATTTCCTTTGGTGACCTTTTTTTTTCAAATACAAAATATATCAATTATAAAATTGAATGAAAAGAATTTTTAGATCAGAGAAAGACTATTTTATGACCCATTTAAGCAAATAGTTATTTGTGTGTTTTCTTTTCTTTTGAAATGAGAAAGATGACATACTGTTTTAATTAATAAGAATAACTTTTATGCTTTAGATTTCAAAAAAAGGTGATTTGATTTAATTTAAGGCAAATGCAAGTGATATATTATGAATGAATTAATGGCCATATAGCGCTCTTTTTGATATTCTCATTTTATCACTCAACACAATGGCTTTTTATCTAAAACTGATCGCTTTTGAAATTTTTTGGAATTAACTTATTGTTCTAATATTTTTTTCATGTTTTATAGTTTTTTGAAGATATGATGTGAAAGTTTATTTAAATTTTCCATTATCATCTAATTGTGTATCTTGTGTTTGATTGATTCTTTTCTTCAAAAAGATAAAGGTTATAAAATTCCAAATGAATAAAATGAAATTTTGAAACAAATTGATTTTTTTTTCTAATTGATTTCAGTAGAATTATTTTTTTAAAGATAATAAGGTGAAACTGTATCTTTATAAATTAGAATATATTATTCTCATCGCAATAATCTCTTTCCATTCAAAGATCTCTTTTAATGTGACAGGAAGTTCAATAATACAGAAGAAAAAAATTATACATTTATAAAAAGATCACATTACTAACTATTCAAATAAGATGTTAAAGGTATCAACTACGTTATCAACTATGATATGCCAGGTAACATTGAAGATTATGTCCATAGAATTGGTAGAACTGGTAGAGCTGGTACTTTAGGTACTTCTATTTCATTCTTTACTGATGCTAACTATAAATTAGGTTCTGATTTAGTTAAAATTTTAAGAGAAGCTAATCAAACCATTCCAGAAGCTTTAAACCAATATGATAGATCTGGTTTCAGAGGTGGTCACCCAAGATATGGTGGTGGACGTGGTGGACGTGGTGGCCGTGGTGGCCGTGGTGGTTTCAGTAGAGGTGGTGGTAGAGGTTATGGTGGTGGGAACAGATATTAGGTATAATCCACTTGTTTTAATAGATTTTGACTTCTAGTTGTTGGTGGATTTCCAAACACTACACTTTTATATTCTTATATTTCTGATTTTCTTTTGCTGTTGCTAATTATATACTTTTGATTTTTCATTAATACAAATTGTAAACTCTATGTTTTTAACAAATGTTGTAAGTTTCACTTTGATTCTCTATATTTTATGGTTATTCATCACCATCCATCTCCCCAACCGTCATCATCATTTGCAGCAACGTTTAAATCTAACTTCAATTTACTTTTAGGTTTCAACTGTAGACCTTTCTTCTTTGGACCAATTGATGAATTTATAGATGATGTTCTTATATTTGCAGGTTTCTTGGTCTCTGTGGCTAAAGCTGTAACTTTTGGTTTAACAATATTCGATGGTGTTGTATTAGTCGTTGTTTTGTCATCGAAATCATCATCCATCTCCCAACTAACATCAATATTGTCTTCTTCTTCATTCCAGTTATCATATTCTGATTTTTTTTCAATTAAGCTATTGATTGATGAAGTTTTACTTACAGGAGTTTTAACTGAAGACTCCGTGTTGAGATTGTTGAATGATAAAGGATTTGAAAACTTTGGATTGTTACTTTTTGTTTCATCTGGAGTTAATAAGTTATTCTCTTGATTCAATGTCCCTGATAATCCATTAGCTAATTTGTTAAAAGTGCTTGATAAGTTTAAACCAAAACTTGCAACATTCTCAGTGACTTCATTAACATCTTCATCATTATCTTGTACTGGTAATTTTGATGCTTCTTGTTTAATCTTTTGGAAAAACAAATCGAATGATTTTTGTGCTTCTTCTCTAACTTTACTTGATTTATCTAATAATGAAGGTGCAATAACCGTCAAGATCTTATTTGCAATTATTTCAGGAGCAAAATATTCAATAGAAGAGTTTAAAGCTAGAATTGCAGCGATTCTTGAATGGATAAAAGGGTCTTTTAAAGCCTTTCCAAAAGCAGTTGCTAAAACTGTTGATCTTGAAGACTTATTTAAATGTTCTGCAATTTTACCAATCAAAATTGTTGTGTTTGTTCTAATTTCTGGTTTTTCATCATTTTGAGTTTTGGCTAAGAATCTTAATAGTTCGTTATTTAGTTGACGTTCTGATAACTTTGGTGCTAATAACAAAGTTGCTTTAATAGTTTCTTCTCTGATTGCTGGATTGGAATCTTGAAATCCTGTTACAAAATTGTTGAAAATTTTATCAGAAACTTGAGAATTTGTTAAAATATTTATGTATGAAGGTAATGATGATAGTAGTAATAAACGAACTGAACGATCAGGTAATGTGAATGATTTCAGAATTATTGGGATTGAAATTTTGGAGATAGTGTCACTTGATAATGACTCATTGAATGATAACAATAATCTCAATACTAATAATGATTGAGATGGATTGGAATTAAAGACTTTAACTAACTCAGGTAATACTTTATTTTCTAGTAATCCTGAAGGTAATGTATTTTTAACTAATTCTAATTGATTGAGAACTTCTAATCTTTCTTCTTCTTCTTTGAAATTGAACTCATTTAAACTATTGGTTAATTGAATCAAAGTAGAATTGAAGTAAGTACTCTCTCCATTTTTCAAAAATGCTTCGACTGTTGGTCTTGCAGTAATTGAAGTTGATAATAATCCCTTAAAAATAAGTTGAAAATTCTTTGGAATTTTAGAAGGATTATTCAATGCAACTATAGAACTAGGATATGTACCGCAATTAAACATTTTATAAATAAAAGTTGCAAATCTCCAAGTATCAAACTTGATGACTTGTGAACCTTTCAATACTTGAACACCATTTTGAGCAACTTCTGGTGATAATAATTCATTAAATCCTGGGAATTTTGATGAATAGTTGAATAGTGGTTGATCTGGATCAGACTTGAGATTGGTACATAGTTCAAACCCACCTAATCTTGGTTCTCCATTGTTATTCAAGTAAACGTTATTAATATCAATATAACCTAAAATTGAACTACCTTCCACATTAACATATTTTACAGCTTTGGAAATAGAGTATAGAATGTAAAAAATTGTATCATCTGATAAGTTCTCATTATGAACTAAGTCACTAATTGGTGTAACTCTTTCAGTAACAATATATATACTTGACTCATTTTCAAAAGTATCAAATACTTGTAGTACGTTAGGTAATTTCAAACTTCTAAGCTTTTTTGAAGCATTTTTAGCTAAAGGAATCAGATCTGGGTTTCTTTTGCAATCAAATGAAAAGATCGAGCAGAGTGAATTATCATCCTTTGATATTCGTTAGTAACCTGTCAAAAATATTAATAGAGAGAACATTTAATACCCACTTTCTTTGTACCATCGAATAATTTCCAGATGGTTGGGATGGAGTTTGGGTTGGGAATCTTCTCTTCTCCAAAACTGTAAGGAATGCTTCCACCGGTGAAAGAACTGATTGCTGAAGTTAAGAAGTTCATATCTGGTTGGTTAAATAAATTTCGCTCTGTTGGTTTTCTTTCTTTCTGTGTGTATTTTTTTCATTTTTCTCACTAGATCAAATCGAATTCTACAATTAGGCAGGCATTAGAGACAAATACTGATGATTTCAGTGTAATTTTACTGGTACTTGTAACAATTCATGTATCACATATTTATCTACGTTTATGAATTATGACTTTACTTGGATTTATCTCTCTTTACACAATTACTTTATAGTTTGAAACCAGCAGCAAGTAAAGCATCTTTTCTTATTTGTCTTTTAGATTGGATAATTCCGTTCAAAGCAGTAGCATCAAGAGTTCTCTTCTTATTGACGTTTTTATTTTCTGGTTTTTCACTCTCTTTGAAACCAGGTTCAACGAATCTAACTTGTAATTGATGATTCATGATCAAGTAATGGTTCATGGTATCTTGTGCAACTAAAGCGTCATCTTTATTCAAGAATTCGATGAAAGCAAAATGTTTAATACCTTTAGTTTTCTTATTCTTAGGAGTTTTGATTCTGGTGATTGTACCAAATTGACTGAAATATTTCTTTAGTTGTGGACCTTCAAAACCTTGTGGTAATCTACCAACATAAATAGTACCTCTTTCTTCAACTTTTTTAGAATCTTTTTCTTTTTTATCTTTTGGTAATTGTTTAACTTCATGTTTTGAAGATTCTGGTTTATCAGATTCTTGTATTTGATTATCATTTTCTTCTTCTTCGTCATCAGTACTTTCGAATCCAATATCTCCATCGTCGTCGTCTTCCCCTTCATTATCTTCTGTCAATGCTTTGTTTAATTCATCTTGAGCTTCCAAATCTTCTTCTTCTTCTACCACTTCTTGTTCCTTAGGTTCTTCAACTTTTTGAACAGCTTTTTTAGATGGAGTTCCAGAAACAGCAGATTTTACAGACTTCGCTTTGGCAGCCAATTTCTCAGCTGCTGCTTTAGCTGGGCTGTCTTTAGCAGGGCTAGCTTTGGCGTTTTTGACTTTAGAAAGAGGTGATTTTGATGGTGTCATTTCTTTGTTTAATCTAGTGGCAGCTTTTTTAGCTCTTTTAGGGGACTGCAGTTTACTCAACGGTGACAGTTCTTTACCTTGACTGACAGCAATCTTTTCAGCTAATCTTGTTCTTCTGACAGACATTTTGTAATCTTTGTCTAGTAAATAATCTCTTTAAATAATACCGTCTTTTAGTGAGAAAATGAAAATAAATTTTTTTGGATCTGAAAATTTTTGTGATGAGCAAACGGGGCTCTGAACCATTAAGTGATTTGCTGGTAGTAGTAGTAGTAGTTCGTAAAAGATGAAGAGTTACAGAGTCAGTTCGCACTATCAGTGCATCAATCATGCTATTCACTATTAATCGCTTTTTCCAGCAGATTCAGGAATCCACGAACTGGAAATCCAACAACGTTGTAATAATCTCCATTGATTTCCTTAACCAGAGTAGCTCCTAACGATTGAATCTTGAATCCACCAGCAGCATTCATCCCGTCATTAGACTCAACGTAGCTTTGTAAGAACTCATCAGTTATCAAAGGATCGAAATGCAATGAAGTCGTTTCAGTATGTGAATATAACCTATTGCCATAATAGATGACTATTGCTGTCAGTACTTTGATTGGTGATTCAGAGTCTCTGAATGATTGTAAATTAAGCAATTGTTGAGAATGTGAGGTTGGTTTCTCATAGATTGTGCCATTGAACTCGATTATTGTGTCTGCTGAGATTATCAGTTGAGGTCTATCCAAGTTAGTACGGATGGATTGGGCTTTGTGTTTAGCTGTCTGTAGAACGTACTTATTCCAGTGTTAGTACCTGTGTAATTGTGCTGAGAGAGTGCTGTGTGTTAACTCACTTCCTCTGGTTTGATGCCAATTTTTGATAAATTCTCTTCAAATTCTGGCTTTATGATATCTAAATCAGTGAATCCAATCTGGTTCAAAATCTCTAATCTTCTTGGAGAAGTGGAGGCCAGCACCACTTGAATGTCCTTCAATTTGGCAAACGTTGAGTAGTTTAGCATAATAATTAAGCTGCTCTATCTAATCACTTCCTCCATATACACATTGTTAAGAAGGGAAAAAAAAAGAGTTGAAAAATCTACAAATGAGGAAATACCCAAATTCCAATTGATTCTCCATATATTTAAGTCTCGTCTCTCATCTCATTGTGGCGTAACGTCTTCCAATTCGATTCTGTCTTCAATCATGTATTTTTGATTCAATTCTTCAGTCATTGCAACTTCTGTCCCAACAAGTTTGCTCCATTCACCTTGATAAATCTCATTATCAATTTTAAATAATGGATGATCTGTATGAAGACCACTCATTTGTAACTTAGCAGTTGGTAGAATAGTTGAACTACTGAACTTTGTCTTTGGGATATCTAAAGTAACATAAACATCAGCGTATTCTTCATTATCATTATTATCATCATTCTTTCCATCAATTATATTTCTATTCTTAATATCATCATCAGAGCCAGCCTCAAATCCATTCTGGAAGTCCCAGTGCATCTCTTCTCCATTAGTTAAGAATTCAACGTTACCATTCATTCTAATATTCCATTTACTAGAACTCTCTCCATTTCTTTGATATAGATCTAAAGAACAAGCACCAGATCTAAGTTTAGTATCTTCATCATCAATGGGATCCCTTACGTTTCTCAATCCTAATAATGCAGTACCTAAGGCAATTTTAGTAGCAGCATGAGTCACAAACAAAACAGTATCATAATTTGGGTATTGACTTTCAAATTTTGGTATAAACTCTTTTAAAAATCCTTTACATCTTTCCAATATTTCATCTTCAGTTTCACCTTTGGTTGAAGGGAATCTAATGGGATCCCATTCTTCTGAAAGATATTTAGGAAAGAATTTCAATAAATCTGATCTTGGTGCAGGAACTGGGATTTGTTTCCTATCTGGTTTATACCATTCACCAATCCCATTTTCGAGCTCTATCTTGATCTCCAACACATTGGCAATTGGCTCAGCAGTTTGCAGACATCTGTAGAACGGAGATGAGAATATTATATCTGGCTGTGGTTCAATTGAAAACAAGTAATGTCCCAACTCAATCGCCTGTTCTTCACCGTGTTGCGATAGAGGAGGATCAGAGTCAATTCCTGTGACTGAAGGCGGGTGTGGTGGAGCGTCCCAGTTAGATCTGTAGCCGTGTCTGGCGATGTAAATGTTACTTAAGACCATCTTATTTGATCAATAATTGTATTTTGTTGATGGTTAGAAATGTAAACAAAAAAATATTCCAGGACAGTATTATATCAACACAAATAAACATATCAAAATATATCAATGGCTCCCACCAGTAAGAGAATAAGAACGCTGTCCATCTGCACTCCAATCATCTACGGGAACACAGCCACCCCTTTTGGGGAGGAAAGGCCTGAAAGTGCGGATCCTCTGCATACTCATCACTGGACAGTCTTCGTGAGAGGTCCCAAAGGTGAAGACTTATCGTATTATATAAAGAAAGTCGTGTTCAAACTTCACGACACTTATCCTAATCCAACAAGAACTGTTGAATCGCCACCTTTTGAAGTCACAGAGACCGGTTGGGGTGAATTTGAAGTTGGTATTAAAATCTTCTTTGTTAATGAAGCAAATGAGAAAAATATAAATCTTTACCATCATCTGAAACTACATCCATATCCTGGTCTAAAGCCAAACGATGTCGTTACAGGATCCAATAAAGAAGATGAACAAAGTGCTGACGGTGTTGTCAGTTCAATTCAATATGATGAAATCGTGTTTAATGAACCAACAGAATTCTTATTTCAAATTATGACTCAAAAACCAAGTAATTTAATGGCAAAGACTAAAAAGGAAAACATCTTCAGTAAAGAAACTGAAAATGAAGAAATAGCAAGATTGGATAATGGTATTAAGATTGTTAATCTTGAAATTGAAAAATTAAGAAAACAGTTAGTAGAACATCAACAGTTGAATTTAAAATGATTAATATACGATTTAATGAACTACAAAAAAAGTAGATATTCAAGGTAGATGACTCCAAATAAATAAATTTAACTCATTGATCTCAAATTAAATAATCAACCAATACTTCACTGATTTCAATATCATGTACAAATTTCCCATGTAACGTTACAGGAATCTCACGATTTACTTCACCATTTGAATCAAATATTAAAATCACATCTCTTGGATAAATACCACCTCCAATGGGATCTAAAACTTTATAAATTTTAGAAATGACATTAGAATTAACAATTGGGAAATCAAACTCATTTTCTGATATATTATACGAAATCCCCAATATTTCATAGTTTAGCTGTTTCAGTATTGGTAATTTTGTATTGATTGACGATAGATAAGAATTTCTAATCCCAAAGAATATCACAATAAATGGTTTATTGGTATTAATATAATGGTTCAAAGAATCATGTTTTTTAATGTTTGAACCTGGTGGTATTATTTCAAATAATTGGTTATTCAAACTGTTTAAAAAATTATTGTTTATCAATATTGGTTTATATTTTTTGTATAGTACTTCATTTTCTGAATCTGAATGATTTTCTTCTATTGGAGATGATGGAGATGGTAATGATTCAAGATAATGTCTTTTCATGATATGATGATTTTTATGCAAATGATGTAAATGAATGATGGATATACACATTAACAAAATGATACTAAACTGATGATGAATAATAAGAATAATAATACAAGTGGAAGTAGGAAGTAGGCCCTCTTTATATAAGCATTAAGTAACCGCAAAAAAGAACTTTTTAATGACTTTAATGACGGTTTTAGCCCCAATTTAATGGAAGTATGGAATGAATGAATAAAATAGAAAAAAAAGATGGAGTATTTCAACAGTGTTAAAAGCAATTTGTTTCAGTGAATTTTCGTGAAAGTTTCTAAGCAATTTTTAGTTAAAATTGTGTAATTCTTTGTTTACTTTTTTCCTAATCGGGTATAGTAATTGAATTAATACTTAATAAATTTACATTATTTACACACATTAAATATCAAATCGTTACTCTTCTTTACTCTGATCTCCAACTTTAGCTGTTCTCTTACGACGATAAGTAATAACATCTTCAGTATCAAAATTCTTCAACATGGCAGGTTTTTCCGGTTTCTTTGGTGCATCTTTAACAACATTTCCACTTAATCCAATCGGTTTTTTAGGAACAACAGGTGGGGTTTTCTTCATTATTGTTTCATTTGTCCTTGTTGGAATCATTGGAGTTGGTTTAGCGATATTAGTAGGTTTTAAAACTTCTGAAAATCCAGGTGGTAAAACTGCTTGAACTGCTCTTTTTTGAGGTGGTGGTGGTGGTGTTGATTTCGATGTATCACTTGTACTGTTTGCCTTTAATGGTGATGATGGAGTTGTGGATTCTTTTGAAGATTGATCAGATTCTTGATCTAGGTTCCGGCTTGGAATTGGTTTGGCAACTGTATGAACTATAGATGGATTTGAAGTTGTTGCGTGTCTACTAACTGGTGGTGGTGGAGTATTTCTCTTTGGTGTTAAAACACCAGTGTAGATAGGTGATTGTAGATCTCTTCTTGCTGGTAATTGAGGTTTATTAACTTCATCATCAAAGAAATTTGGTTGTTCAATGGATGATTTTGAAATGATTGGGGGTTTTTCAATTCCATCTTCACTAAATTCAACTAATGAAGAAACACTATCTTGTGAATTTAATTGTTTATAATTATCATAAAATTTCTTACTCAATTCTAATTTCATTTCTTCATCAACAAATTCAACTTTCACTTTATATGCACCATAAACTGGTTTATGATCAGAATATACTAAACTATCACATGAACTATATGCTAATGGTTTGATTGAATCACCTTTATAGATAATTCTATCTGTCCATGATGGAATTCGTTGTTTTTCTGAAGAATCATATCGATTTGTACCTTTATCATATTTATAAGTTGGATTAAAATTGATTGAAGGTTCAGAATATCCATTGAACAATTTATTACTTTCAATTTCATTTGTTAGTTGATCATATTGAATCAAATAATTATAATCTTTTTCTTCAACTCTTCTTCTAACTTCATCATTACTTAAATTAATTCTATAATTTAAATCTCCAATCCAAAAAATATTATCACAATCTTCAATCATACCACCTCTTGAAAATTTAATACCTTTTTGAATACTTAAATAATCATTATTTCTTTCAACTACTTTATCTGTCCCTGCTGCTAAATGAGCATTAACAAAACAAAAACTTGATGAACCATAATTGAATCTTAATGCAACAGCACCTTTATTACCAGTCATACCACCAAGACCTGTTTTTTTAATACCAGCTTCAACTCTTTTAACAAGATTCATACGATCTGATCTAATGAAAAATAATAATAACAACGATGACATTTGTTCAGCTCTTAACATAACATATTTATCCAATTGATTCAAACATTTTAACACTTCTTTAGTCCAATCTGTAGATTTAGAATAATCTGCATTCAAAATTGATCCTGCCGTTAATTCAATAACTTCTTGAAAACCTAATACAACGATATCTGGTTTAAATTTATCACCAATTGGATATAACCAATCAGATAAATCAAGACGTAATGCGTTTATGTTATAAGCATTAATATTATAACAACCACTAAATACAGTTGCTTGCTCATAAGTGGTATATTCATCCTTAATTTCATTGATCTTTTCATTAACAAAATCAGTGATTGGATCATATAATAAAACAGGTACTTGACCACTTAATCTACCTAACAACGTATCAATGGTTAATTGCTTACCTTTATCAACAAAATTATTGATATAGATTCTACTGACTGATTTAGTTGCATCTGATAAAGCACCAGCAAAACTCATTTTACCCTTTCTTGAAAATGATGACTTTAAAGCGTTTGTACCTGTATAAATTTGGGAAATTTGATCACCATTATTTGCCCATAAAGTGTTATGTTTGTAAATTAAATCAGATTCTTGACTAACATGAAAACCATGATCTTTCAAAAAAATGTTCAATGCAAAATTTGAAATAAATTGTTGAATTAAATTGGTTCTATCTAAACAATCTAAACAGTTTGTTCTGAAAACACCAGATTGTTGACTCAATGTTGCTTTTTTCTGAACGTCATCTGAAAAATATCCATATTCATATAATGATTCTTTGATTAAATTGTAAATTTTATTTGAGGATGAATAACCTTCATCTGAAGTTTCTTTATGGAAATCAAAATCTGTTAAATAAATTGGTAAATCTTCCTTATTCAATAATGTTTTCAAATGTGCTCTATATCTTTTGGTCAGTTGAATTTCAGAACTTTTAGTACTTAATAAATTAACGATATTAACTGAATTATAAGTGTTTAACAATCTTTTGAAATGTTGTTCAAAAACAGGTTGGGTTGCTTCTTCAGATCTTGTGATTTGAACTTTGGGATTTATTAATGCAGTATCCTGTTCCCAAAAAATAGGAATACTACCTCTAATTTGAGTGAATGAATAACATAGTTTTGTTGAGTACAAAATCAGTTCAGTTTCAACAAAGTTTGCAACATAACTATCATCATCAATACCTCTTGTATTAAATCTTGTTCCTGCTCTTTTCCAACTTTGTCTTGAGATAACAGTCATTGACACTTTAAGTTTATCTATTCTTGATGTTAAAGTTTCTGCAAACCCTCTAATAACAGTTGTTAAAAATCCTTCATCATCTAGTTTTTCTTTAATATGATCATCTAATTTGTTTCTAAATTGAATAACTTCCTCCAACATGAAAGAGTTCCACATATATTCAGTATTGAAGTGATCTAAACTTAAAGAATGGCCATTTATACCTCTTAATTGTAAAGAACTTGTTAAATCAAAATTATTTGAAAAATAAAATCCACCCGTACTTAATATTTTCTTCAATTCAAAACAAGGATGCTTCAAGTATTGACCATTGGAATTGGTTGGCAAGTTTACTTGTCTTGAAAAATCTTGAGATTCCGGTAAAATTGGCACCCCATTGGAATCTAGATCAACATAATCCCAATTCTTATTGATGATACTATAAAAATCAACACTGAAAATCTTATTAACGCTTTCATTTGGCATTGGAGAGGCAACTTGGATCGCACCAGTGATGACACTGATATATATATCACCCTCAATTTCAATCAAACCTAAGAATCCATGAATCTCTCTATCGTTTAGTAGTCTATATTCTTTCAAATTAATCTCATCTTTTTGAATGAATTCAATGACACATCTTTTAAGACCATTCTTGGTCGTGATATAGCGAAATTTCAGGACTGAGTTGTTTGACAGTAGGACGATCGTCCTTGGGTTCTCCTTCACAAGAATCTTCATCTTCTTTGATCTAAAAAAAACTAATTACGTCTCAAATATTCATGAATTAATACTGTTTTTTTATATTTTTTTCACTGTTGGACAACAAATAAAAAATGTCCGATAAGATTCTTTAGGCGGAGTGTCCTTTTATATTACGTAATTCTTTCTGTCTATATTATGTAATCAATTTGTGATATTGTGATATTCTCTTCAAATTCTCTCTTCTATGATTCAATTTCAAGCCAGACAGGTCTCCTCTCTTACTCCAGGCTCCTCACCATTGCAGAACCCGACCAGCTTCTTCTGGTCTTCCAATCAGTGGTTTGCACCAGTGCTCAGAACCTGAAATAGTACGCGAAACTTTTTTGGTGTTTTTTTTTTTATTTACGCGTTACTCTCTCTATAAAGAGACATAAAGATAGATTGTTGGCCATGTCGAGTAATGAGTTGGTGAAAAAGTTCGGTGCAAAGATTAATAAGCCAGAGCTGATTCAGTCTTGTGAACAGATTATGAAGATCTTTTCTAAGTCTGTTGAAGATTTGTTTTTGGATTGGGAATCATTGATATTCACTAAGTATGATGGAAAAGATTTAGACTATTCAGTTGAAAGTTTGTTGAAGTTACAGAACTACATTCAGGAGAGACTAGAGAAAAAGAAACACCATGAAATGGATCCACCTTCTACCATCAAATCAAATAGAAAGATTATCAAGAATGTTAATTCATCTCCATTCAATTTTATGCCATCAACTCCGTCAATAACTAAGAAAAGACCAGCTAATCAATCAGTAACTCCAAGTAAAGATACCCCTAAATCTTCCCC
This sequence comes from Phaffomyces orbus, assembly GCA_003708145.3. Taxonomy (NCBI): domain Eukaryota; kingdom Fungi; phylum Ascomycota; class Saccharomycetes; order Phaffomycetales; family Phaffomycetaceae; genus Phaffomyces; species Phaffomyces orbus. The sequence continues at coordinate 20,846 of PPNK03000037.1, forward strand.
AATCACTAATAGAACACCAATCCATAAAACAGAAGAGCTTACAAGTATAACACCAACTCCATTGAAACAGAATTCACAATCTTCTGGTGAGGTTATAGAGACATTAAATCCATCAATTCCTGCCAGTAAAGGGTTTGATTCAAACGATTTTGAAGAAGAAAACCCTATTAAATTAACTGCTAATTTTGATGCCAAAAAATATACTTTCCGTACCATGAGAACAAAGCTACTGGAAACTGCTGATGTTTTAGATTCCCAAATTGAACAATTTATGACTGTAATTCAAGATCACTATAATTTCAATAATAGTGATTTTGCCAATCCCCTAATTATTCAACAATCACAAATTTTGACTGTTGGCAGAATCGTTTCTGATAATCCTGCTTTGAGTGATGAGCTGAACCAATTAAATTCAAGTTCCTTAGCTCTTGAAACAGGTAGGTTGTTAGGTGTAGGAAAAAGAATCCCGTTAGATCTATCATCATTATCAAAATTCTCATTCTTCCCGGGTCAGATGGTTGCTTTAAAAGGTAAAAATGCTAGTGGTGAATATTTTAAAGTTGATGAAATTTTAGAAATGCCATTATTGGGAGCTCCAGTTTCATCAAAACAAGAATTAATACATTATTATCCAAATTCTGGAAAAGATTTGAAAGTTGTGATTGCTGCTGGTCCTTATACAACAAATAATGATCTTGATTTTCAACATTTAGAAAATCTAATTCAAAATATCAATAACATTCAAAAGGCCAATTTGGTGATATTTTTTGGTCCATTTATAGACATCACACATCCTTTAATAGCAAATGGAAACATAGACATTACAGCAAGCGATAGTAAAACAAAACCAAAAACTTTAGATGAAGTCTTTAAATTGATAGTAACTCCAATTTTGAAGAAGTTAAACCATAAAATCCAGATTATTTTAATTCCTTCTTTGAAGGATTCTGCTTCAAATCATGCTGCATACCCACAGGACTCGTTAGATAGAAAGTCTTTATTATTGCCAAAAAACTTCAAGAGTTTCCCAAATCCTTCAATTTTCCAAATCAATGAATTTATAGTTGGTGTTTCAAATAACGACATTTTTAAAGATCTGAAAGATATCAACAAAGGTGATGAATATACAAAATTAAATAGATTTGAAAGACTAGCAGGTCATATAATTGAACAAAGAAGGTTTTATCCATTTTTCCCAGGTTCAACTCGTTCAAGAAAAAGAAAGATTGATGGTTTAAGCGGTGAAATTACTGATCAATTATCTTCTTCAGATTTAGATGTTCCTTATTTAGGATTGAGTGAGTTTAATGATACAATTCCTGACATCTTAATCATTCCATCAGAACTTAGATTTTTTGCAAAAATTGTTAAAAATGTTTTAATTATAAATCCTGGTGTATTCATGAGACCAAATGGTGTTGGTAGTTTTATTTCATTATCATTAAAATCTCCAAATTTTGAAAAATTAACAAAAGTTGAAAATAATGGAGATGAAGAATTGTTTTTGCATAATGTTTGGGATAGAGCTAGAGTCGATATTATAAAAAGTTGAAAAAAAATTATACATTTTGAAATATTAAAAATTAATAATTACAATAAAGTTATAATATATACACTCTGATAAAAAAAATAATGTATGATATAATAACATAACTTGAAAAAAAAGGAGAATGAACATTTAGATCAAGACTGAAAACTCTTTACTGCATGTTGAAATCTATAAAATGAAAGACTTAATCTATCATTTACTTGGAGTTTGGTAAATGAAGTGTGTGTGTTGCATGCTGAGCTTTCTTCTTTATGGAGCTAAATAAACCTTTATGTTTACTTGGAGCTGAAACTGAACTTTGTGAAGAGAAGGATTCATCAAATGATGTTGGGACTTCAGACTCGTGACTCACAGATACTGGAGAAGTAACTAACTTATCCAAATTTTGAGGTTTTTCTTTGACTTCTTCTGTGTTCTTTTCATCTGTATTGTCAATAGATTTAGCAGCTTCAACAATTGGATTTTTAGATTCAAGAATGCTATCTGTTGAAGGACTCACAGAAGCAATTGATTCCGAAACAATAACTGGAATTGAAGAAACTGGTTCTGTAACAGCTTGAGAAGGAGCAGGAGGTAATTCATTAGAAGAAGTAGGTGGAGATGACTTCTTAGAACCAAAATTCGGAGGTAAAGTTGCTCCATTTAATGAAGCACCTTCAGAAATTGGAGGAGAGGCTTCTCTTAGAATTTCAAACTCTCTTGAACTTGGAATATTAGTAGAAGAAGGAGTAGAACCAACTGTCGCACTTTGTGGAGTTTTGGCAAATTCAGTTGAGCTTGGTACAGCTTTAGAAGCAACTGTTGATTCAGTAGTGGTTGGAATTTGTTTAGAACGAGAAATTAGTTCAGCATTTGAGTCTGAATGAAGTCTAGCTCCTGTAGTTTTACCAGATTCAACAACCTCAGTAGTAGAATTTATCTTTGATAGTAATTGATCACCAGTGAAATTTCTCCATGCTAAACTTTTTTCATCAATAACGATATCTTTCTTTTTTGCAGAAGTTTTATTATTGGCTTCAATTTTAGAACGACGTAGACGAGTTGCCTTCTTTTGATACTCAAGTTCAATTTTAGAGTATGAAGCTTTGAAAACTGAAGAAACTATAAAATTCAAAACAATTGAGAAGTTTTCAAAAACTAAAGCAGCAGAAGTAGCTTTCCAAATTGGAACTCCAATTGCAGAAACAAACGGATTATAAGAGGATGAAGTGATGAATTTGGTTTGTTCTCTGAATAGAGTAGTGATTATTGGCGTCATAAAAGTACCTATCCAAGTTGAAATCTCTAAATTATTATTCCATAAATTAATACTATCAGCATGATTAGGAACTGGTCTTTGACTTTCAAATAATAATTTCTCTAAATCACCTTTAATTTCAATATAAGTTGAAACGAAACAATAAAATGGTGCTAATAACCAAACTGGACCAAACATTGCTAAATAACCAAAGTTTAAAACTAGTTCTCTATATTCATTATTGACGTTAAATTTTGGTAGATTAACTTGTTTTCTAACAGATTTTAAAAATTCAGCTTCTTCTGGTAAATCTTTCTCACTGATTGTTGATTTATTAAAGAATTTTTCTTTAACAATTCTAAGTGTAACAGGAACAAAATTTTCTAACAAAAATGAAATAATTAGAGCAGTATGCATGAAAAATCCAACTTGATTGACTAATCTATTTGTTGATATTTGATAGTTTTTTTCAACAACTGGAATACCAATCAATGAGGTGCATTGTTGAATGGTTCCTAAATAAGAGTTAACGTAATGACCAAATGGCAAGTATAAGAAAATTGTAATAAATAAAGGAGCATAAGAACCTAAAAAGTTGTGAATGTATAGCTTTTCTGTTATTGAAGTTTGATAGCTTGATTGAGTTTCATGGTTTTCATTATCAACAGCAGATGTAACAAATTTAGAATAAAAACCAGTAATGATTGGGCCACCAACAATACCTAAACCAATTGGAACAAAACTTAATAAAGGTTTGAAAGGACCTTGATAAATTTCATTGAGGAAAATTTCAATAAAGAAACAAACTAATTGAAAGGCAAGCAAGGCAAACCCACCAAGGATAGCAGTGGGAATAAATTTTATTTTTCTTAAAGTTCTCTTTTCAGGTGGAAAATATGGAGTTTTAGCACCAGTTAATAAATCAATATCTTCGGATTCACCTTTGAACTCAGCTCTTTTGACTTCACTTATGGAACATCCTTTCACTTTCCAAGTAGTAGCATAAACTAATTCTTTTCTTTTCCATGCATTTATGAAAACAATTGCCCATAATGAATTCAAAATTGTGAATACGATTGAGTAACGACCAAAGAAAAAATTTGAAATTAAACCTAGAGCTGTTAGAACACCTAGCCATAAGAGATAAAACCTTAAGAATCCAAAATATAAAGCAATTTCTTCACCGGCAAATTCTTTAATTCTTAAAATGTCTTCTTCATCAATCAATGGCTTTTTAAGCCATTTTACAAATAATCTATGGTTTTGTTTTAAATCATAAATGGGAGCAATTGTGTTAACAAATTCCCATGGCCCAATCCCTGGAGTAATACCAATGCCACCTTCAGTAGGTGGATAAGTTAATAAACCGTGAATTTCTCTTAATCTATCAGTTTGAGATAAATTGGAGATGATTTGATCATCATCCTCAATTTCATATTTTAAACCATAGAGGTAATCTTTTAAAGACACAGCTTTCAGTTGTTTAAATAAGGCTTCATCATTGACTTTAACAAAGACCAATAAAGTATTGTTTTCACCTGGTCTTGTTTGGATATAGAATCCACTTGAAGTGAGTTGTTTGACTAGGAAACTCAAGTTTTGCACTGATTTCTCAGCAGGTTTCCCCTTTTCAACAGGATACTTGATTGATAGTACGTAATCTGAAGTGTCTAAAGCGGCAGCAGACATTACGGTAACTCAATTAACACGATTTATCTAAAGATCCAAACGGAGGAATTGATTGAGTAATTTAGGAAAGGTGAAATATAATATATGTGGCCCGCCTAACATTCAACTCGGCTTACTCAACTGCGGGTAAATTCAAAATAAGCGAAAGGAAGAAAAGAGTAATGTCTCATTTTTAGAAGGAGAGATGCTGAGTAGAGGCTTGAAATTGAATAAAATTGGTGGGAAAAGTAATAAAATAATGGCAGTTTTAGAGCAGTATAGTAAAGAAAGACAAGATGAATTGTTTGAGAACTATACAAGAATTAACAACGAAATAAATAAAGTCCAAAGAAGTTTTAGCCATCCAGTGCATTTAATTGCTGTATCAAAATTAAAACCTGCTAGTGATATTCAAGCTTTATATGATAAAGGTGTTCGTCATTTTGGTGAGAACTACGTACAGGAATTGATTGGAAAAGCTCAAGTTTTACCAAAGGATATTCAATGGCATTTTATTGGAAGTTTACAATCCAATAAGTGTAAGGATTTAGCCACAGGTATTGAAAACTTATACTCTGTTGAAACAGTTGATTCACTAAAGAAAGCTAAAAAACTAAATGATCTAAGAGACGGTAAAGGTTCACCAATTCATGTTTTTTTGCAAATAAATTCTTCTGAAGAACCACAAAAATCTGGTTTATTACCTTCTAATAAAGATGAAATTGATCAACTTGTTGAGTATTTGATCTCCACTGAATCTAAAAATGTTGTCTTTGAAGGTTTGATGACAATTGGATCCTTTGAAAAATCTCATACTGAAGGTGAAATCAACCCAGATTTCGAAATTGTATATAATCTGAAGAAATACCTTGATGAGAAATATTCCGTTGATTTGAAATTATCAATGGGAATGAGTGCCGATTATCATCAAGCTATCAAACAAGGTACTTCTTATATTAGAATTGGTACAGATATCTTTGGATCAAGACCTCCAAAGAATTAATTTTGCATAATATAACTAATATTAGTTTTTTCACGTAAATCTGTTTAAAGGAGCCATAAATAACACATTACATATATATATATAGCATCTAAACTGTGAACTCAACTATAAATCTATAAAATGAACCAACCAAGCTGCTTTCTGACATCTCATATCTATTATCCAATTAAGGGTGTGTACTATGTAGGATTGATTGATAGATCTTGAAATTCCTAACAACAAGTTCATACATAGATCACTGAGTACTAAATATTTCAGTTTTCTTAACCTCATATGTGTCCTGCCTACGAGGAGACCCAATTGATTAGAGATACTGGACCAGATTTTGAATAATCATCTTCATCCGTTGGTAAGAGGTTTGCTCAATTGGTGATAAAGCTTTCAGTACTATTAAATGTGTTTTTATGTGCTTATGTAGACCAATGAAAAGCCGCCAATCAACTAAATGGGTAAGTATAGGATAGGAATTTTTCAAAAAGGGTTCTTCAGGAATTTCTACCACACTTGAATTTGAGAGTAAAGGAAAAGGAACTAATATTTTAACTTGTTACATTAGTTTACATCAGATTGACATTCTATTTTGATTAAAGTCTAATGTGTGAAAAATCTAGTCAACATATCAATTATCAATTCACTGACTCCTGGTGTTGTCACTCTAACAATAATTCTAACTTCTCGTTCATTTATTCTTAAAAATTTCATTAAAATACCAAAATTCCCATTTGCACTTGTATTTACAATACCAGATGAAAAAAATTCACCTTCCTTTGTGATATCAATGATACTTAAACCTAGTTTTTCCACTAATCTTTCTAACCAAGGCTCATCAAATTCAAATTTACTTTTAATTGTCTTGCTTGATTCACCTTGGGTTCCCAAAGCATCAATATGAGACCAATGTTGATTGAATTGATCCGGTGATAACTTTGTAGGTTTTACAAATTTAATCAAGAAGATTGGTAATTTTAATCTGATTGAAGTGAAAGCACCACCTGAATTGAATTGAATTCTTAAGTTTGGAATTTCATTAAATGTGAAAGTTGGTTTTCTTAAAGTTATATCCAGATTACAACTTGTTTTATCATTTATAGAAATTTCGTGATTTGGTAATTCGCTTAATCTGACAATGATATCAGGTTTAACAGTTTTGTAATTAGTTAAAGTGACTAAAAAAGATGTTATATCTTGTGGAGATTTATTCGTGAAAGTTAAAGTGTATGAATTGAATTCTCTTTGGTCTGGGTTTGATTTATTAACACGCAAGATAATTTTGAGCAATGCATTCTCGAAAAAAATACCTTGATTGTACTCGAACAAACGATAGAACCCTTGTTGCCAGTTTGGTGTTAGTGGACCATCCTTAACCGGAAGTGGAGTTGATGTAGGTCTGATCTCATCTGAAAATGGATCATCTTGTAAATCAAGATTTTTTAAATCATCGTGTAGATGATTACCATTTAAATTGTCTGCTAAATTTTCAGTGGCTTTAGTAATTGGATTTCTTTTAGCTAATTTCAATAACAATTTGTTCTCTGATGTGTTGAATGCAGGAGTTTCAGCAAACAAAATATTGAACAAATCTTTACCTTGTGGAGTGTTTAACCTTTTAATAACTGTCAAGTATTCAAATGCACGTTGTTGAAGTTCAACGTTGATGGAATTAACTTCAAGACTTAAAATTTTGATGGTGTTTGACTTCAATAATTTATCATCAAAGTTATGTTTCCACATTTTCATGAAACTTGATAAAATCATAATTTTCGTATTATTTGAGACATAAAAATAAATACTGCTCAAAACTTCAAATTGTTTATGAACTGGAACTTCATTTTTGATAGTCTGCCCGAATTCACCCAAAATATAAGCTGTTATTTTGACCATTGGTTCTGAAAATTTAGGTTTTGTTATATATTTCAAAATCTCAACACAAGTGAATTGTTGTAAGGGTTCATTATTAACAATTATTTGTACGACTCTTTCCCAGATAGATTCATTTAGTGATGATCCTGCGTTATCAATAACTTCTAACATTGTATCAACAAACCATGATGGTGAAGTCGCAAATTTTTCACATAACACTGAGATCTTGACTGCAATTTCTTGTTTCAATGGTTGATCAGATTTCAAGAGTTTTAATAATTCTTCAACAATAAAAATGACTGATTCCTGATCTGCTAAAATATAAATTAAATCTAAACTTTTCTTAGCAATTGAAATATCATTCTCTTTTAATAAAGAAAATATCCTAAATAGATGTTTTTGAGATGTTGTATTTATTGAGCTTTTTATTGTCAATGTTATCAAGGAATTCAAAGCTAAATATCTTGTATTTAACTCATGTGAGTCTAATAAAGTAATAACAGCATCAATTGAGGATTCCAATGCTTCTTTAGTTGGATTTAATAGACCTGCTAAATCGATCATTGAAAAAAGAACAGCATTATGAGCATTTCTTATGGCTGAATCTGAAACTTTCTTTGTAGAAAACTCAATGACTCTCGATGCACAATCTCTCAAAATTTTCAATGAAACTAAATCAATATTCAGAGTTTCAGATTCTGGGATTAAAATTGTTAATAATTTGGAGATTTTCACAATCAACCATGGATTTGCAATTCGACCAAAAAAATATTCTTTTGGTACTTGATCAGTTTCTAGAATTAACAAACTCAGCTTTCTACTCAATGTTGCAATTAATGATTGAGTTTGTTTCAAGTCGATCTCTGTTGCAATGAATTGTATTAACGGTACTACTGACAATATAACGCCTAAATTTCTATCATCGCATAAGGATAAAATTCTTGGAATCCATGCTTTATGTCTTAATAGTACATCTTTATCTTCTTTAACAAGTTTCAATAAAGCTAATGATGACCTTTTCTTCAATAATGGTGAACTTGTTGGTGATCTTAATAATTGGAAAACTTCATCTGCTAGAATCTCAGCCCAGATAGAATTACCTAACGTACCAATGCATTGAAGTGCTAATAAGTTGAATTCTTCATTTGATGAAGATAAATCTCTCTTCAGACTATTTGTGATTAAAGTAGTGAATTCTGTTTGATTATCATTTGAACTCGATGTTGATAATAATAAAGCAACTGAAAGATAACCAATATACTTTTCAGAATAAACTTTTGATGATATCAACTCTAGTGATTGTCTTGTTCCAAAGGTGACATTGAAAGCAGAGATGTTACAACTAGACATTAAGTAGATGTATATAAGTTTAGTGACATATTTTTTCTTTTGATAACCGTTTAATTTATCATTCTGACTAAATTGTTTCTGAATATTGACAATTTCAGCATTAATCCTTTGATTGTTTTCCTCCCTTGAATTGCTCGTACGCAGATCAGCAATAAACTGATGAAGTCCTTTCATTTCAACACCCATCTTTGATCTTGTCAGTAATACAATCAGATCAAAACTAGAGACAACCACATTAAAAACAAACTAAATATTCCGAGGGTTTTAGTTGAAAGCACGTGATCAAACTCAAAAATTGAACCAACCAATGATATAGATTCAGCTAATCAGAGGTCATTGAGAAAAGTGCTTTGATGTCAAGAAATTGACATCTGACATCTGAAGGAATTATAAAAGAGTAGAATTGCAGAGGCTTTCTTTTCGGTCTCGAAAGAAAAAAAATCTCCGCGACGGGGAATTGAACCCCGGTCTACCATGTTCTGTCAAAAGATCGACAAACGGTGATTCTAGCCACTAAACTATCACGGATACTTGTTGAACAGTGTTTTGGCCCTGTTATCCTCATTATACTAGTGTGGTGTCCGGGTGTTAGAGTGAGATTTTAAGTAGTGGTTAAATTAGAGTAATTAGAAGCCACTAAGAAAGGTTTTTATGTTGTATAGAATATAAATATAAGTAAATTCAGAGAAAAAAAAAAAGATGCTGGAACACACCCAAAGGAAAACAGGCCAGATCGGCAAGACTGAACCGATGCTAACTCGTACGGCCCTAGAAGGTCATGCCTGGAAAAACAGTTATAAGGAAAATCAAAAAGACGGTGTAACAAATACAAGCTAAACAGAGCTAGAATTTAAAAAAGAGTGTATAGATAAAAAGTTTTAATGAATAATCATCTTTAGAGGAAAAGAAAAAAAAAAAGTTAGGTTGGATAATATCAACACAAGAAGTGTTACAAATGATGTAGAGCACAAAAGAGAGGTTTTTTAAGTTGTACAGAATATAAATATAAGTAATTTAAGAGAAAAAAAAAACATAGAATCGTGCAACCCCCCAATAGGAGAAATTGAGTTGAAAAGAAAATTAAAGCAGAAATAATGCAAAAATTAGAGTAAACAAAGAAAAATGTGTTTAGTTGTATAGAGTTTAATATAAAATACTCAAAAGAGAAAAGAATAAATGACTGAACCTAAGAGGAAAAAAAAGTAGTTAAGAAACAAGCGCATAGGAGAAGTTTTGCTGAATACAAATTTTAGAACAATTATCACTAATCACCTTATATTGGAATAAAGAAAGATAAAAATTTATAGGCTCCATATATTTAGAAGAAACGTCTCGACTAGGATAAAGAAAGAGAAAAACTTTCTTTAGAAGAAAACCAAACCCAAATCTAATCCCTCTTTTGTGACCATTGACATGTTTGCCTCTTTTTGATTTCTGCAAATATATTGACATTCTTGAATTTGCTTTGCTAAAACATTTAGTGATTGATATATTCGGAGTAGTATCATGCAAATCTACGAGAGGAACAATAACTATGGTTTTAAGATAGTAAAATCATTATTGTAATTATACCATTGGATTTTTTAGACCATTTTAATGGTTATTCAAAACTATTTGGGAGTTCTACAGCATTGATTTGATACTCCATGAAAAGTACCACACAATCACATTATCACTACACTAAGTAATCATATATTTAGTAAATTTAATATTATTGAATTCCGGGTAGATTATCTTCAGTATTATCCTAATAATTTGTTAAATTACTATCAATTGGAAATATTGGTAGCAGTATCACAATACTGCGTTGAAAGTTCTACTTGCTAGCCAATTTTTTTTTTTGTTTTTGTTTTTATGGTTTCGAGTCTGGACTAATTAAACTAGTGATATTTTGTGTCGATTTTTTGTGTCACAAAAAATTGGTTCAAGCACCAGGTTGGAAAAATCCTCTTTCCCATGTTTATTCCTGGTATTATACTCATACTCTTAAATTTTTATAGCTCTTGAGCTTTCTTGTTTGTCTTACTTATCTGAACTGATAAATTTCATTAGGTCGTACTGTATAGTGCTTATGTTTCAAAAGATTTTCCTCCTTCGAGTTCATCAAATGTGGTTTTGTCAGTTGAGTATCTCCTAAAGGTGATATTGTTAATGGCTTTGATAATTCTGATGGTCTTTATTTGGTATCCTTGGAAATAGCACGATACTTCTTGAATAATTGGTTCTGGTGGTACGCAACGGACCTCAGTAGTTTTATCAATCACTTGTTCCTACATTATTTCAGTAATCATGGCGGGCCCAGTGATTAATTGTTAGATGGTGTTTCTGATTTGAGTGTTACATAGTTGTGTATTCATTTTACCACATAGCGAATGAAATACAGCTTCCTACTCTTTTGATTCCACTTCAGTCTATCTTTCAAAATTCAAAGTATTATTTTCCAATGTCAAATTATTCGTAATAGATTAAGTAATTTTCTTCTCCATCTATTAGATTTCATCCTATTATGATAAGAAATATGTTCAAGACGACATAATGAATTTCAGATTCTTGTTTTGGGGTTATCATCCCAGATATAGTAAGAAACTGACGCACTTTCTATGCGAAGAGAAGAGCATATTTGGATATCGAAGTTGATAATAGATCTGCTTATAAAAAGCTCTTGGTGCCAACTAATTGTAGTCTTTCAAACAATCCAGAAATGAAAAATATTGCAGAAAGAAAACAGTGTATCTAATGAACATTATTCCAAAAGTTTTTTTGATAGTAGAAGTTATGATTCAATTGACTTGGTCCTAGCTGCGTGCTTTACACGAAACTAAGCCCAACACATTAGCAATACTGAAACAATGCTAATACGTTTGTGTGTAACACCTCAGCATAAGTGCCGAGTGGATAGAGAATTCGAATAGATTTTATCATGTCAAAATGTGTATTTTGAATGAGTCCCTTCCATCATCAAACCTTTCAGTTCCAGTAATCAGGAAATCATTTTAAATATACTGTAATTTACTAGCTGACGAATCATATGCAGGTTCTAACTGCATTTACAGATATCTATCCAATGGGTGTACCTGAACTTTAGTAACTCTCATGTATGCACCTGGTTCTGACCAATAGATGTAACCTAAATGCTCAATAATCCGTAGCATTGGCGCTTGATATAACTTAATTTGATTGAAATTTTATTAAAACGCTTTTAGTTAGTTGAGTCGAGACTCGAGACTCTTTCATTTCATCAGTATCAATAAGTAGCTGGTTCTAATAGTATATTTTAGACGTTGAATCCTTGTTTCTTATTTGATATTTATGAATAGAGATATATTGTTGAATAGTCTGACAAAAATTAAGTTGAAAAGAAAATTAGAGAATAAATAAGTAAAGAAATTGTGTTCAGTGGTTTAGCTTTCAGTATTAACAAAAAAAAAAAAAAAAAAAAAAAAGTACAGAGGGAAAACAATGTATGGCGGAAAAAATTAATCTCCGCGACGGGGAATTGAACCCCGGTCTACCATGTTCTGTCAAAAGATCGACAAACGGTGATTCTAGCCACTAAACTATCACGGATACTTGCTAACTTTAAAAACCCATGGAAGAAACGACTCTGCCAGTCCCAAATAATTTGGAGGTTTGAATGAGTTGAAAGAAAGATTAAGAAACATGAAGTGGTTAAATTAGAGTAATTAGAAGCCACAAAGAAAGGTTTTTAAGTTGTATAGAATATAAATATAAGTAAATTCAGAGAGAAAAAAAAATGAACACGTCGAAAGAGAAGATATGGGGAATCAAAGCTAACGAATTTCGGCTGGTCTGAAATGGCTGGTCTAGTTAGTTCATTCATTCGCCATAAAAACTCAAAGACATATTACTAAACACAAGAAAATTTTCCAGACAGATAAGATGAATTAAAACTGAAAGATGAAATGAAAAGATAGATGAAACAACATTTCCTTTCATTCTAAATCTATTAACCATTGATGAAAAAAGATCTAATAACATGACCTTTGGGCAAGTAGCTGCGTGGTTTACAATAACATAGTCGAACAGGCCAGATTGGCAAGACTGAACCGATGCTAATAAATTCGTGTGCAACACCGCCGAAAGGAAAAATTAAGTTGAAAAGAAGATTAAAGAAGACATAATGCCAAAATTAGAGTAAATAAAGAAAATGTGTTTAGTTGTATAGAGTTCAATATAAATTTTTACAGAGAAAAAAAAGGCCTCTCAGTCAATACTGAACCGATGTTTAACACACCCAAAGGGCAATTTAGGTTGAATAATGTCAAAATAAGAAGTTTTAGAACGAATAGAATAACAATAGAGAGGTTTTATAAGTTGTATAGAATTGAATATAAATAAATTAAGAGAAAAAAAACAAGATAATTGGTTGTATTGAATATAAGACAACGAAGAAGGATGTATTATCAAAATAATGATTAAGAAGTGTTTTGAATAGCCCAGAAAGTGAAAGTAAATCAGAAGAAAAAAGGGAAAAAAAAACCCCAAAAATCAGTTGTGTTGAATGTAAGATGACGATGAAGAACGTATTAATTAAAATGAGGAGAGAGAAAGGATTTTCTAGGTTTCGTGGTTTAAAGTCTTTGGTATAGGCAATTATCAGAAAGGTTGTTTACCAAAAATAAGTAAATTCTATTGAAGCTTTTCAATCAGTTGCTAGATTTTTCATATTCATCTTTTCAAAGAAGTTTTTACACTGAGATGGTGGTCTATTAAACATACATAATAGTATTCAAAACATTAAAGAATATAATATAAAGTAATTTAAATAGAAAATTTTAGAAGAATCAGGAAAAAATGGTATCTTGAAAAATTAGAGAACAAATGAAATTGCTAATAAAAGGGTTATTAGACTTGACAAAACTTCTCTAGCATTACCAGAACCTTCATAAGTAACAGCTGGTGGTTTTGATACTGTAGTTTCTGGTGGGGCTAAGATAGTTGTTGGAGTTTGAATGTCCTCATATGTTGTTGATGAAGGAGCCTTAAAGGATTGTGTTAATGTTCGTAATGAGATAGTACTTGGTTTGTTTGTCTCAATATCAGGTACCTCTGGAGAAATTTCCGTAGAGGTTGGAGCTGGAGTATTAGCCTTTTTTGTAGTTGTTGAGGATAAAGTTGAAGTAGTAGTACCTGTTTCATTAGTAGATCCCAAAGTTCTGATGGTAATAGTTCTTGTCTCTCTTGAAGAAGTAATTGTGGTAGTGTAACTCAATGTTGACTCTACTGTTCTTGAAACTTTAGTAGTTGTAGCTGTAAAAGTTTCAGTTGATGAGGATGATTTAGGTGGAACGCTGACATCGATGGTAATTGTTCTGTCACCAGTGGTCCATGGTCTAGTAATAGTAGTGGTATAACTCTGATCCCATGGCAATGTTCTAGTAGTGGTAGTAGAAGTTAATTCACTTGAAGATTCCACAGATGAGAAGGAAGTAGGATCTGGTAGAAGAGTAGAAACTGAATGTTCTGAGGACGATGATGATGGCAATAATTCTTCAGAAGATGAATTTGTAGTTTCAATTGAAGATTCTTCTGAAGATAAGCTTGCTGTCTCAGTTGAAACAAAAGAAGAAGACGATGATTCTTGAGAAGATGAACTTGATGATGATTCAGAAAATAAACTTGATGATGAAGTTGGGACAAAAGAAGATGAGCTTGTCCATGATGATTCTTCAGAAACTGAACTTATTGATGATGATTCTTCAGGAGATGAGCTTGTTGATGATAATTCTTCAGAAGACGAACTTGGTGAGGATGATGATTCTGATGATTCTTCAGAAGATGAGGTTGTTATTTCAGTTGATGATTCTTCAGCCGATGAGCTTGTTATTTCAGTCGATGATTCTTCAAAAGATGATGATGATAATTCTTCGAAAGATGATGATGATAACTCTTCAGAAGATGAGCTTGGTGTTTCAGTAGGAACAAAAACAATAATAGTACCACCAGTAGGATTATTTTCATCAATAGTTGTAGTAACGGTAGTGTAAGATCCTGTCCAGCCTTCAGTAGTAGCAACTAATGGAAGAGCTGTAGCATCAGCTTCTCTGGATGTGATACTCCACTCATAATAACGTGTAACTGAGTTTTCCTCATTGCCACAGAATACATCATATTCAACAAGATTTTCAAGAACTAGATCTACTTCACCTTGTTGTTGGAAAACAGTGACCCAAAGATACTTTCCACTTAGATCTTGATTTCTAAAATAAATATTAATGACACCATCTTGACAATTGTGAAGAGGGCCAGTTTCGTCTAACGATTTTGGAAAATTGAATTCATTCAAAGAATCAGCAAAGTAGATTTCTACATTATCACAGTTTATGTTAGAAACATCACCGGATTTGTAACCATAAGTAAGTGTAATATCACCATCTGCATTATTATCACAAGTTTCGAATAAGTAATAATTTTCAATGTAACCATGACCTGTTGAACGAACGAAATTATAAGGATAATATGTGATATCAGGAGGGGCATTAAAGTTGACCGTAGTTTTCAAACCATTCCAATTAATTTGATTTTCTCCAGTAACATATCTATTACTTGCCTGAATATCATGGGCACTATTAGTACCACCAACATCAAAGATAACAGTGAAGCTGATAGAACCAGAAACTGTAGCATACCCTTCAATAGTAGGAAGAGTTTTACATTCTAGCACAGAACTTGTAAAGTATGCACCCTGACTAGCTATACATTCTATAATATCTTCAGAACCACCAGCAACACTAACCTTGAGAGAACTAGCATTATCAGTAAATTTAACACGATAAATATCTTCTAATGTGATGATGAAATGTTGACCACTTGTCATACTTCCTTCAGGAATTTGATAGTCAAGGGTTGCTGTCCATGGAGAAGTTGGGATATCAGAGCCATCTAAACTGACCAAAGATAAAGATTGGTAAAAGTTGAAAGATAAAACACATTTGAGTAAAACTTGAAATATCAAGAATTTAAAACCACTTAAGGACTTCATATTTGATTTGATTATGTTTTATTTATACTTCTAATTTGATAAACTTGAATTTGGAAGGAACTGTTGTTCTTAAATATTGTGATTAACGGGATTATTCTGGAAGATGAAACAAGTACCACATCCTATATATTTGAAACAACATTGTGCATAAATATCATGCTTCTAAATTTCAATTCATAGACATATACATGAACTATCTCTAGTCGATCTGGGCACTCTCTGTTTAGAGCTGAATCATAGACTTAAAAGCTTTTTTTATGTCAGATTGGGTTTTAAGTGTCATGTAGAGGATTCTCAATTTGAGTTAACCATCACTATAATTCCTCCAAATGTTCAAACAAAATCAACAACTGTAATCACACTTCACGACTATTTAGTCACTAGTCAAAGAACATCAACCACAAATCCCTAGATAGAACATGACATTTGTTAACATGTTTCCAGTAAGCTTCATGCAGTAATAAGCAATTTTTTTTACTCAATCTGGACTCCAATGGGTTATTTTAATACAAAAAACGGTAAAGTTTGGACCCAAAAGATTTTGAGGCAACTTATAAGGTAGCCTCATGATAATTTCGAAAGTTCGCATCATTTACTCCCATTGGGACCTCAAAAGAGTAATAAAATCAAGATAATTTTGAAAAAAAAATCCGAAATAATTGGTTATAATTACCAATCAATTGCATGATAGGTCTTCACTATTCAGTTGTTTCATGATTCAAGTTTAATTATAGAATTTAGTGTCTTGTAGTTAATAACCAGTCACATCCGTGACATATTATGAAACTCAATGAGTTTAAACTCTAAATTGACCAACTATGTATTAATTCAATACTTTGTGGATTTCTATTTTGTGATTCGGATTTAATTTGTGTCACTCAATCGTGGTTTAACTAACCTGAGAAATAATTTGTACCTACTCGCTTTGCTTTTGTATTAGCTTCGCCCATTCATATTGCACTTATATTTCACTTATATTTATAGTTTCAAAATGTTTTGGTGACTGATCTGACTTTTTATGAGCAGTTTCTGTATTATACTTTTTGTGATTCAATTCCAAAAAATAGGTCCCAATGGGGGACTTAATGGAAAAGTTCTTGATACTATATGCGTTGTATATAGCCGAAGATTTACTCAAGGGTCGAGAGAGTTTCTCTTTTTTGAAAAATAGCTAGTGTACTAACTATTGAAGTTGACAGAAAACAAAAATTCAATTACTACAACACGAATATTGATAACCAATGCAAAGTATAAAACTCTTAAAAATTTAAAAAGAAACTAACAATAGAATAACAAACTAGATACCATCTCTAACTTCTAAGAATTCTAGATACCATTTCTTTGTCCATTTACGACATTGTTTGCCCCAAATAATCATTGGAACAGATAACATCATAACAACAAAGTTGATAACAGCTAATGCAATATAAGTGTTCTCTGTACCTGAAGCTTCAAGCCATAACGAGCAAGTGAAGGTGAAAATACAACTGATTGTATTATTCATCATTGCAACACAAGCCATTGATTCTAAAACCAGTTCAGAACCTTCCATGACGTAACCTAAAGCTATATCACCAGCTGAACCATAAGCAAATCCAATAAAAGCTAAACCAACATACATAATTGGACGGCCTAACATTCTATCAGCACCGATACCAAACATCAATAAACCAGCAGAACCAACAAAGGCGGTGATAATAGCAAAATATAATCTAAATTCAGCTTCAACAACACCATTATTTCTTCTCGCCATCCATAAAACAATGTAATCACTTAAAACACCAGCATAGATACAACCAAAAACAGCCCCACCTAAACAAGGAACGTTCATTAATGCAACACCAACATTTGAATAATTATACGGCTCATCATAGAAGAATGTATCCATTGTAGTTAAGTAAAAAGACAAAAAAGCATTTTGAGTACCCCAGAATAAACCAGAAAGAATAATTCCTGGAAATGTGAACATTTTCAGGTTGATCCAAATATGTTGCCAGTATTGTTTGAAACCAGTGCCTTTCAAATGAGAAGCGGGAGTGATAATAGCAACTCTTTTCCAATAGCTGTTAAGTGGAACTTCAGAGCCATCTATTAATTCTTCAGTAATTTCGCAATGATTTGATTTTTCACTTCTGTTAGATAATTTAGAAGATTTAATTGAATTCGAATCAGATTTTTTCTCTTCAACAGATGAAGAAAATCCAGTTTCGACACCTTCATAAGATTTTTTGGAATTCAGTGGAGTAATGTATTTAAATCTTTCAAAATAAGTTTCTTCAGTAAAAAAAATAATGAACAGGATTAAAGGACCAGAAATGATGGCCCCAACCCAACCGACCCATCTAAAACTAGTTCTATTTGAAATAAAGTTACCGATTAATGGGGCTAAATAAGTACCGATAGAAGTAGCTAATATATAACCAGTTAAAACAGAACCTAGTTGATGTTGAAAGAAAATATCAGTCAAAGATAATTGAACAGCAGCTTCAGCACATGATTCGCTAATACCCACAAATAGTTGGGACCAAATTGTATCAGAAGTATCTTTTGAAAAACCAAACCAAATACAACCTATTAAACCAAATGTAATTGAGATTAGGAAAGGTAGTTTTCTACCATATAAATAGGAAAATGGAGCTAAGAATAAGGTCCCATAACCAATACCCAAAAATAAAACACCAGCACCAGTATTCATAGAATCGTAACTGATCCCATACATTTCGTTTAGTGAATCTTGAGCAGAGCCCGCACAGTTGGATGTGGCAGCGGTAAAAGCAGTAATAAATAACATTGTAACTAGTTGAGCCATTTTTCTAAATCTACTCCAGTTTAAAGGATCATTGATATTATCACTTGGTTGGGGAATCAAAATAACATCATTATCACCTTTTTTCAAAGAGTTTTGGTATAGGACACCATTTTCAAGGTTGACAGAGGTATAAATATTTGTTGTTCCTGGAATGAAATCAGGATGATACTTATTTGTGTATTGATCCATTATTGTTAAATTTCTTAATCTCAAGATGTCACACGATACTCATATAAGTGAAGGTTGAACAGCGCAAACAACGAACAAGATATTATGGTATATTATTGATCTCTTGTTTTTAGGTTTGTGTCTGCTATTAAACTAACGAAGGCTATCTGTGTGATATAGATTTGGATTTGAATAAAAATGTGTCTTCAGAAAAAAATTTTAAGATTTTTTCTTTCTTTTTATTGCTCAAGATTCTTGGATCCGGAAAAACTATCTGTTAGAAACCTAGAACTTTAAACCTTTTAAGTTTTACATGAGTTTCATTAGCATACCTAGTCTACGATCTTTAAGAAGTAATCTTATAAAAACAGATAATACATCTCATAAAGTATTCAAAATTCCAAGATCATCAGAACTCAATTATTTTATTCATTTTTGAATTCATTGGAATTAGCATTTTGTAACTCTTGTTCGAGGTTTTCAACATTTTCAGCATTTTTCAAGGCAGCAAATAAATTACTGTTTTCATCAGAATCATTACTTTTATTAGCAATTAAATCAACTTGATGCTGACTTTGAGTGATTGCTTCTAATGCTTCTTGACTTAAAAGTTTCGAATCACCATCTTGTTTCAACAGCATTTCATCAATTGGAATATCCATTTTTTGCTTGTGAGTTGCTTGTTGAGCTTGTGCTGCTTGGGCGGCAGCTTGAGCTTGCAGCTGAGTATGTTGATGTTGTAAAATACGTTGTTGAACTTCATGGTGAGATTGTTGCTGATAATTTATTGGAGCTAAAACAGGAGGGTTCAAATTATCATATTGTTGGTTTTGGTGTGGCATCTGATTCACTCTAGTAACCTGGTTAGCTAAATTGATTATATGTTGATCAACTTGATAGGAAGGTTTTGGCAAATCATCAATAACTGATGGAACAGCTTCCCTTCCTGTTAATTCTAATTTCTTGAGTCTTTTCTTTCTTCTCTCAATTTCTCTACACGGTTCACACGTTCTGTAACGAGCTGTTTCGATAGGTTCATTGGGTTGTCTCTTCTTTTTACAACGACGACAAACTGGTCTGTCTTCAAGTGACATTGTTTTCAATTCGCGTAATGCAGTTTATTTCTCGAATTCTCGAATCTAAAGAGAGTTTAATTAAGGAGGCAAAAGTCTTTGTTGAAAAATAATTCGCGATAAACTTCATGAAATTTTCCTAATTGGGATATCGTCCTAGATACGAATTGAACAATTAATAGCTATATATTATAGATATTGTGGTTATGTGATCTCATTACTATGAAACTGATCTATGATAACATTCTTACTTCGATTCAATTTGTTAATTCAATTATAATTTAACTTGTAAATAGTAACCGGCGGTCTGTTACTTACTAATTTTTTTTTCTTTAATTTGATAAATTATAAAAATTATAATGTTACAAAATGATCAGCTCATGATGATGAATACTGTTTGATTCAATTGATTATATAGCTAGCTAGATACAGCATCAGATATATAATATACATACTAGTTGTACTATATCTATCTTATGAATTATATTTTTGACACAATTTTTTCAAATTTTTAAGGTATAGTAACAAATTTCATAGTCAGCACAAGGTCATGGGAAAATAAAATTTAGAATCCTATATTGACAATATTGAATATGGAATCTGAGTATTATGTATCTTCTGAGAAATAAAGGTTTTCGCCCACTTTATCTTGAATACTTTGAAATGTACCTCGATTCTCCATCACAAAAACACACTACTACAGAATCCTTAGAGACAAACATACACCATAATGCACACCACAAAGTTCAAACAAGTAGAATTTTGTTTATTAATCAAAAGAGGAAAGAAAAGAAAAGAATCAGATGTTTGAAATAGTGATTTTTGATGGCAATTATATGTCATAAATACCTGAATTGTTTTTTTCTTTAAGAATATTTATCACAAAAGTATACTTCATTTTCGACAAGAAACTATCAGTGCCCGTAGTTACCATATAATCATCGATATATTGGGTTAATTTAACAATAGATCGTTTAGATTTCGTATAGTGTTATACATTACGGTTCTCATTTGCAACATATTGACACAAGGTAAAATTGGAGTTCAAATGCCTTTAGTCTGTACAAACAAGTTTAACTGAGATTTGATTGAAAGATTCAATAAACAACATGTGGTCGTATCATGTATATCTTGTGGCTTCTAAGAAATTATTTGAGATGCTTACTTTCTTTTTAATTCTTTGTTCATCTCTCCATCTACAATCCTCCACACTCTATCATTCTATCATAAGAACCTCTTGTATAAATTTGATTCACAGCCTCAGGAAATCATTTTTTTAGCCACTTTAGTTGAGTTCGAGCCATAATTAGTGGCTTTCCCAGCCAATAAATTGCAAAAAAGTTGTGGCAAGTGCAAATCACACGTGACTTTAACAAATCATGAAGATGTCAATATAAATTCTATTCTCATCAGTTTCAGTTTCATTCTTTGAGTACTCTATCTATTATTATTTGAAAACTATTTCATAATGCCAGTTCCTCACGGTGGTACCTTACAAGACTTGATTTCCAGAGATGCTCACAAAAAAGATGCTTTATTAAAGGAAGCCGAATCTTTGAATTCAATTATTGTTAATCCTCGTCAATTATGTGATTTAGAACTAATCTTAAATGGTGGGTTTTCTCCACTAACAGGTTTCTTAACTGAAAAGGATTACAACGGTGTTGTTGAAAATTTACGTTTATCAAATGGCTTAGTCTGGACCATGCCAATTGTTTTAGATTTATCAAAAGAAGAAGCTTCAAAATACTCAGTCGGTGAAAGAGTTGTCCTAAGAGATGAAGATAACTATCCATTAGCTATTTTAACTATCCAAGATAAATATACTCCAAATAAACAAAATGAAGCTGAGAAAGTTTTTGGTGGTGATCCAGAACATCCAGCTATTGTCTATCTTTTAAACGAAGGTGGTGATGTTAATTTAGGTGGTGAACTAGAAGCTATTTCTTTACCAATCCATTACGATTATTCTGGTTTCAGAAAGACTCCAAGACAATTAAGAGATGAGTTCCAAACTAGAAACTGGGACAGAATTGTTGCTTTCCAAACCAGAAACCCAATGCACAGAGCTCACAGAGAACTAACTGTTAGAGCTGCAAGAGATCAAAATGCTAATGTCTTAATCCATCCTGTTGTTGGTTTAACGAAACCAGGTGATATTGATCATCACACCAGAGTTAGAGTTTATCAAGAGATCATTAAAAAATATCCATCTGGTTTGGCTCAATTAGCTTTATTGCCATTAGCTATGAGAATGGGTGGTCCAAGAGAGGCAGTTTGGCACGCGATTATTAGAAAGAACTACGGTGCCACCCATTTCATTGTTGGTAGAGATCATGCAGGTCCTGGTTCCAATTCCAAAGGTGTTGATTTCTATGGTCCTTATGATGCTCAAGATTTAGTTGAAAAGTTCAAAGAAGAATTAGGTATTCAAGTTGTTCCATTTAGAATGGTTACTTATTTGCCAGACGAAGATCGTTATGCTCCAATTGATACAATTGATAAGACTGTTAAAACTTTGAACATTTCAGGTACTGAATTAAGAAAGAGATTGAAAGATGGTACTGAAATTCCAAGTTGGTTTTCATACCCTGAAGTTGTTAAAATTCTAAGAGAGTCTCATCCACCAAGACAAAAACAAGGGTTTACCTTATTTTTGAATTCTCAAATTTTAGCAAATGCCCTATTAGCTACTTTCAATCAATTTGGTGGTAGACATTACACCGTTTTAAAGAAAGAAGAAACCTCTCCATTCATTGCTCATGAGTTAACTAGATCTGGTGCTGGTGTTATCATTGTAAATGAAGATGCCAATGAAACTATTTCCAAATTGCAAAAAGAAGTTTCAAAAGCTGGTTCTTTTATTATTATTAATGACCAATCTGATAGGGTTCAATTTCAGAACTCACAAGTCACTGTTGATTTGAGTGGTAACCCATTATCAGCTGTTCAAAAAATTGTTTTATACTTAGAAGATCAAGGTTTTTTCAAATTTTAGATAACAAATATACATAGGTTAAAAATACAAGTGATTCAAAAACAACAAATATTGTTTAGTTTTAGTCTCTTTATTACAATATATTTCATATCTATAGACTGGCACCTTTATTCCATTCTCATTATAAATAACAGTTCATTATACTTAATTTTTTAATTGAAGATCATAAACATAATGTTCAAGTCTTTTGAAGTAAAGTGCCGCTTTCTCTTCAGCATCCAAAACATCTGGATTGATAGTAACTGAAACAGTCAATAAAGTATGTGGAGCTGTTGAAGTTAATTCATCAAATAAGTCATCTTGTTCGCAAAAATAGTCAACAGCGTCTAATGGGTCTGTTAAAGTTTTAACTTGTGACTCAGGTGGAATATCAAGAGAGACCTTAAATCTATCAGTATTTGGTCCAGGAGTGACTAATTCTTCAAAGACAGGATCATAAAAATCACTTTTTATTGGATGTGATTGATAAGCATATCTTTCTGCTCTTTTAGAAGCATTTTGAATGTAATCTTTGATGGTGAAGGATTTGAATCCATTCTCAGAAGCTTGAAATTCTAATAAAGTTTTCAAATCAAAACTTTTAGTTATAACTTTTGGTTCTAATTTAGGCTTTACTGATTCGACCTCAGGTTTAGTAGCTTTAGATGATGATTCTTGTTTTTGTTTTGGAGTGATTTTTAATCTCTCAATATTAGAAAGATCTAAATGTGAATGAGATTCAACAAATGAAGCAATCTTTTCCACTGAGTCTTGTGATATTTTACCCAAGTAGGCTAAAACATCACCTTTAACTATTCTACCATTGGCACCTGTAGCCTTGATTTTGGAAATAGCATCTTGTTTTGAAATGTTATTTTCAGCTAATAATCCTGCAACAGATGGGAAGAGAATTTGTTTTGGGTTAGCAGCAACTGAAATTGAACTTGATGATTGGGTAGATGAACTTTTTTGTTTTGATTCTTTTGAAGATTCTGGTTTTGATTCTTTTGGTGGTTCTGGTTTTGATGGAGTTGGATCTGAAGTTTTCTTCACACCTTCAGTTGATGGTAACTCTAGAGTAGCTAAATCATCACTTGAGTCAGCAATGATGGCAATTGGAGTACCTACTGGAATATCAGCAGCACCGTTTTGAACTAAGATCTTAGCAACTTTACCATCATCTTGCGCCTCAACATCAATTTGGGCTTTATCAGTTTCGACTTCTAGTAAAACATCACCCGCATTGAAAGTTTCACCTTCTTTGAATTTCCAATCAACAACACCCCCTTTTTCCATTGTTGGTGACATAGCAGGCATACCAAAGAATTGAGCTTTTAGTAACTGATTAGTCGAATGTAGAGCTATACTTGTTAATAATTTGATGTCACAAACATAGATATTTAATGAAATTCGAATAAGTACTCACCTCTTATAGAAGCTGCTTGCTTTGCGAAACTTGCAGAGACAATAAATGGTTTAACAGATTGACGTAGCATCTTGTTTTTCAGTGGAATTGGCCTTTATTGTAAGACTTGAGTTGAATTGTAAGAGTAGTTTTGTTGGTTGTTCGGTTTTTTTAGTACACACATCACCTGTTCGGGACCCCCACTAATATAATGATAATGTGTAGAGCACCAGGGCGAAAACCAGAGTAGAGATTAGTAGTTAGTGTAGTTAGTAGTTAGTAGTTAATACTGGCCACTAAAAGTGTAATTACCTATCAATTTGTCCTCATCCACAGAGATAAAATTCGACAGAAACCTACAGATATCACATAAATACCATCATGTTTAATTGTCGTCAATAGGCTCTTCGTTAAGAGCAACTGCAACTGCTGCTTCAGTTGTGTCGTCATGCTTATCTTTGTCATTTCGTTTTGGTCTGCCTCTTCCCTTTTTAGCTGCCATTACAAGCTCTGTATCAAGCATGGAAATTGGGAACTGTTCAGAGTTTTCCACTAACGTGCTAGTAGTTGGTGCATGTATTTCATGAGCCTTTTTATCTATCTTGGATAGTTCTGGATTCATAACTGAGGATCCTGGTAGCTCAATAGGATACTTTCGTGGTCTTCCCTGTGGTCTTTTAACCTTGTTGTCTTCAGTAGGATGTTTCCTAGGTCTTCCAGGTGCTCTCTTTGAATTTAGTACTTGAAAGACAAACTTCTTATCATTGCTTCTGTCTAAGTACTGATCCATCACCAAACTACCATGGGGTATGCTTGGTGGTGTATATTGCAAAGTTGATAATGACTGAGTTTCAACTTTGAAAGTTGGCTTCATCCTGCTCTTACGAGTTAGCATCAGTTTTGGTGAGTTATTAACAAACTTGAATGATTTGGGAGGCTCTGCACCCTTCTTATGAGATTCTAGTGAGCTGCCTTTGCCATTATTGTCATCTGTAGTCGATCTGGAAGTTGCTGGTGCCAAATCTTGATTCATGATTTCTTTATATATACCACCTTTAAAACACTTAGAAAGAGCGATAATTTGTCCACCAAAAAAAGCAAATTCAGATCAGGTAACGTGTGATTGAAATAGATGAAGCCCTCAACAGTTAGATTTCGATTAAAGCTCAAAACTTCACTTTAAAAGTACAAATTCAGCCAAAATTAAAAGAAGGACCTGGAAAAAAAACATGAAAAAACTTCCATTTTGGGTAATTCTGTCCCAACCGAAAGTATTTTTCCTTACACAAAAAAAAATTTAAACTCATCTCATCGTTAAAGAGTGATTGGTTGGAAAAACTTAGAAAATGGCTAAAAAAAGGGGTTCAAGAGCCAGAGAGGAACAGAGAAAGAAGAGATGTGTTGAAAAAGACTCTTTGTTGACCGTTGGTTTATCAAACTTAGCAAATGCAACAGGCAATCTATCAGATCATGATGGTGATGATGTACAAGATTGGGAAAATGAAGAACAAGACTATGAGTTGCAACCGCGTTTTTTAAAGACAACCGATAATCAAGTTGAAGGTTTACCCATCAAAAGGGGTGGTAAAGTTGAAAGAGTTATGACAAAGGTCTTACCCAAAAAAGAAGAAAAAGAAGATGATGAAGATGAAGTTGAAACCGAAGAACAAATCGCAGCTAGGCAGGAATATGAAAAAGAGGCCAGAAAGCTAGAAGAATTAGAAGCGCAAAAAAAACTAGAAGCTTTAGAAGATGAAGAAGAAGAAACTGCACAAAAGATTTTAGAAACAAAAGAAAAAATTGCCGATTTAGTGGAAAGATTGATGGAAGATCCAGAGGAATATATTGATGCGCTTGGTAAACTAATAAATATGGCTAAATCCAAAAGCGTTAATAAATCTAAGTTCGCCCTATTAGCTATCGTTCCTGCCTTGAAATCAATTGCTCCGGGTTATAGAATTAGAGCTTTGACTGAAACTGAACAGAGAGAAAAAATCTCAAGGGAAGTTAAAAGAACAAGAAACTTTGAACAGACATTGGTTCTCAGATACAAAGAATACGTTTTGTTATTAACTGAATTGAGTAAAAATGCATTAAAAAACCCAACAATGGGTCTTCTAGCTTGTAAAGCTGCATGTGAGTTAGCTGTTAATCTTCGTCATTTCAATTATAGACCAGATGTTTTAATTATACTTATTAGAAGAGTTTGCAAACCTTCAGCAAAGAATGATCCAGCTTATCAAACTTGTGTTAAAGCTTTAGAAAATATTCTAAATGACGATGATTCTGGTTCCATCTCATATGATGTTGTTAGATTATTAGCTAAAACTATAAGATCAAGAAAGTTTAAAGTTGATGAAAGTGCATTAAATATTTTCTTATCTTTGAATCTTTTAAAAGATTATGACCCAAACGCCACTGAAGCTGAAAAAGAAGAAAAACTGAAACTTAAGAAAAAAGATAGAGTACATCTTTCTAAAAAAGAAAAGAAAGCTAGAAAAGAAAGAAAAGAAATCGAAGAAGAACTTAGAAAGGCAGAACAGAAAATCTCAGAGGAAGAAAGAGAAAAGCTACAGGCTCAAGTTCTAAAGATGGTTCTAACATTATACTTGGAAATTTTAAAAGAAAGATCTCAAAATTTAATCGCAGCAGTCTTAGAGGGTTTATCTAGAATTGGTCATATGGCAAATTTCGAATTGTTAGGTGATTTCTTAGTTGTTTTCAGAGAAATTATCCAAAACGTTGAAAAAGAAGATTTAGAACAAGATTCAGCAACTTCAAGAAATATTTTGTTGAGTGTTGCAACTGCTTTTGCTTTAGTTGCAACTCATTCTCAATATAAAGTCCAGGTTGATTTATCAAGTTTTATTGATTCACTATACAAAATTTTATTTGTCACTGTTGTTGATCCAGATATTGAATTTTCTCATAAAACTTTAAGATTAGCAGATCCATTGAAGAATAATCTTGTCAAACCTTCTGTTAATATTTCTACAAGAATCGAACTATTGTTAAAAGGTTTACAAAACATTTTTTTCAAGACTAAGAATGGTTCCAAAATGAGAGCTTTGGCTTTTAGTAAAAGATTATCAATGTCTTTACTTCATACACCTGAAAAATCATCAGTTGCATTATTGAAATTCTTAGATAAACTTTTAGGAAGACATTCTGAAATTGCTGGTCTTTTTTCAACTGAAGATAGAATTGGTAATGGTAAATTTTTAATGGACTGTGATGTTCCAAGTAGAAGCAATGCAAATGCTGCTACGATCTATGAAACATTTTTATTAGAAAAACATTATTGTCCAACTGTTGCGAAAGGTGCTAGAGCATTACTGCTTCATTCGAAAGAAGCTCTTAAATAGAAATAATAATATCGATTTTACATATTAATGATTCCCAATTTTGTAATCATGTTACTATATAATGACTTTAATGATGATATGCTTACCATACCTTCAACTATTTCTCTATAATTTCATAGCAGAAGTATTTTTCTTAATTTCATCTTTCTTTAAAGCACCATTGACTTCTCTCATTTCACCTTTATTACCAATGACTGTAACATTACTAGCTTTAGATAAAGTTTCAATAACTTCATGAGTTTTAGATTTCTTTTTACCCTTTTCTGCTTCTTTCTTTTCTTCAAACTCTCTTGCTCTCTTTCTTTTATGTGCTTTTCTTAACCTATGCTTGTCTTCTCTAGATAATTCATCTCTTGCAACAACCTCACCGGATTTCAAAGTAATTTCAGTTTCACCAGAAGATCTAGCAGCTTTGAAAACTTCTTGTGGAGCTAAGGTATTAGCAGTTGAAGCAGTTAAAGGTTGTGCATCTTCCATAGAGATAGCAGGGGCATTAACTTTGATATCGATAGCTTTTTGTGCAGGTTTAGGTATAAAGTGAGCAGAACTCAAAGAATCTAAACTATGTCTGATAGATGAATATAATTCTTTGATTTCATCATGACGTTGTTGAAGTTCTTCAGAGATGGTATTATCAACTTCACCTTTATAATCATCTTCGTATAATTGAGCTAATGATTTTTCTGATTTATTTTCATTTAATTCAAAATTGGAAGACGATTTGAAATTTGTAATATCTGTTATGATTCTTCTTGGTATATCATCAAAGTTATCCTCTTTGATCCTTCTTCTAATCAAATCTTCTAAACTTTCGGTAACTTCTTGAGTGATAACTGGGACAGGTTTAGCTGTGCGTTCAAATTCTAAATCTTCACTTAATAAAGCATCAGTTGGACGATCTTTTGCCTTTACTTCACCTTTCATCGCCCATTTTTTATCAGCAATAGCTTCTTTTTCTAATTGTTGTATCTCTCTTTGGATTTTTAGTTGTTGTCTTTCGAAACTTGATAAATTTTTTTCTGATTCTCGTTGATCTTGTTGATCTTCTTCATCATTACG
The DNA here is from genome assembly GCA_003708145.3 of Phaffomyces orbus. Classification (NCBI taxonomy): domain Eukaryota; kingdom Fungi; phylum Ascomycota; class Saccharomycetes; order Phaffomycetales; family Phaffomycetaceae; genus Phaffomyces; species Phaffomyces orbus. The sequence goes on from PPNK03000037.1 coordinate 49,372, forward strand.
AATATGTTTAGAATCATCATATATGTCCTCCATGGCCAATTTCATACCATCATCATAATAGTCTTCATTAATACTTTCAGTTTCAGAGTCATCTTGTTGTTGTTGTTGATTATTATTTTTGGAAGACTTTGATTTGTTAAAAGATTTAGAATTATGTTTTCCTTGTGAAGGTTTCTCAAAGAAATCATTATGATATGCAATTTCTTCATCTTCTGATTCAGGAATATCACCAAAGAAATCAATATCTTCACCATCATCATTGTATTCATTTTCTGCAGCTAAGATTTGTTTGTTGAAATCATCGATAGAGAAAAAACCATCATTAAGACCATGTATATCCTTCTTTACTCCTTGTTCATCTTGATTATCGTGTTCATATTCTTCTTCATATTCTTCTTGTTGATCTTCTTCAATATCATTTTTTGATTCTTGGTCCACCTCTTGATAATCTTCGGAATCAAATTCTTCTTCACCATCTTCTATTTCTGAAATATTTTCTTCAGCAGAAACAAATTCTTCATTATGTTCTTCATTATGTTCTTCATTGAGGGTTTTAGAATCAGATTTTTCTTTCAAATGAGGAATAGTATCGAACATAAGGTTTTCTGTGACTGAATCTAATATTATTTTAACTTGTGGCCATACCTGACTAGCATCTAATCCATCGACATACACTTCATCTAAGACTGAATTACCTTTTGTTATTGGATCAAATAAAGATTTAGTCAATGCCAATAGATTCTGAGCATCCGTTGTCTCACTCAAGATAGATATTGGGTCATTCTTCAATAGATCCACTATGTCAGCCATCTTGAAACTTGATACGTTGAGGATGAGAATTGTTTTCTTTTATACTTATTTTTAATTTATTTACTGCGATGAGCCAGAATTATATGAAAAAAAATTTAACCAGTTTCGGTAGCGACCACATGAATCTATGTTTGGGCCACTCTGACGATAACAATATCTAACTAGACAAAACTGGTTACAAGAAGGTCGCGTCTGGCTATAAGTTATAAGGAAAATTAAGAAGACGATTTAAAGATACAAATTAAACAGAGCTAGAGTGAATGTAATATGTATAAATAAAAAGTTATGGTTCGATATGAGTTTGAACTTTTAAGCCAGTGCTTTCTTTATTTTTTAATAGACTTGAAGTTGAACTATCAACACTTTCGTTGTTTGTGTTCGAACTGGAGCACAATATTGGTTTATGACAATATTGAATCAATCATTTTATATATTGAATTTTTAAAGTTTTGAAATATTACAGTAAAGAAACCGTAATAATGAAATATGACATAATAAATATAACACTAGTACAGTAGTTTCAATGATTGATATATAAAGAAAATGATGGTCAAGATAATCCAATAATCCTGAAGGTAAAACAGTGATTTTTGACTTTTCTGGTGTTAGACTGTTTGATCCAAATGATTGGTTAAGAATTAAGAAGTATAGATGATTGGATTGGTGCGTCAGAGAGGAAAAGAATTACTTGTCAGAAGCGAATTTGATAATTGCTATTTAATTTCAAGAGCTTTGTTTGAAGGCAAAGAACTTCAAAAGCTAAATTTAGTTCAGAGTATATAGTTAAGGCTGATTTCCATATAAATCCACTATTCCAAAGTTGAAGTTAATTTGAAGAAATGTAATTTCTTCATAAAGCTCATCATTTTCTTTGAGAGTCTCCAACTTTTGATAGAACAGTTCAGAGGGAATTTTCAATTACTTATTTGTAATTTGAGAGTCTTTACCTAACGCAAACTCGATATGATAAGCCATATCTGCTTCTTGAGATTTACTCTCCGTTGTACCAGTAAGTGATGAGTTGAATTTATCTCAGCTGGTTGTTGTATCCTTATCTCCAACATCTTCATCCAATTTTTATTCATTCTTCTCCAAGTCAGCTAGTAACTTTGGAGTTGATAGCAATCTTCTGTTGACGGATCCCTCAATGTTTTCTCTAGATGTGGAATAGATTTATATGTAGTCCTAAATGATCGAGAGTGAATTATTTGGAAGAGTCTTGATATCTTTCTGGATATCTGCAAGTTCCTGATATACTGAAATGTTTTCATATTTCATATCTAATCGCTGATTAAGTCGAATTATTATATTTACCACAAGCCCCCTAAATACAATTGATTTCGCCCTTCGCTGTTAATAAAAGAATACGGACTTTAGAAAAGAAAGTTTATAAATTGTACCACTCTTCTCATGCAAAGCGTGTGAAAAGAATGATGCTTTGACTTTGAATTTGTCTAACTAAATTTATGATGAAGCACTGGAACCCACGAGGCGTAGCCGTGGCCCGTGACTGTGTAGATTGGATGTACTGCTGATGATTTTCTGTAGCCTTTTCCAGGCTTTCCTGTAGACCTGAATTTGATTGTTCTGTCTCGTCATTTGGAAATAGATGACTGGTTCGAGCTATAATGACTTTTAGGCCTATAAAATGGACTTATAGTTGCTATTGGATCACCTTATGGTTCTTGAACTTTGATCAGGTTAAAGTTAGCAGAATGCTTCCAATAGATAGAGCTAGATAGACCTATTTCTAGATATTTCAGTATTTTGATTTCAAATTGTTGTAATTTTATGTATTCTGAGTGTTGTGTTCGCATGTTCCTATGATATTAGTATTCCAACTGGTGTTTTAAGCGTTCTTATTTTAATAGATGATTCATTGATGTGCAAGAATTAAATTTGACACAAAAGTTAAAGTTTCGGATTTTTTTTATACAGTTTGTAAACTTTATATTATTTCTCATTTTAATTTTGTTTTATTGACCTTGGTTGAATTAGTTGATGACGTTGACACAAATCTAGATTCAATTAACCAACTTTTAGTTGTGTTTTCATACAGGTGTCATGTATTATATAGTAAGATTCCAATCAGTTGTTTATTTTAGATATTAGGAGAATGTGCAACTAAGTCCGAAAGAGAATACACTAGATCGATAGGCCACACTTTCATGGTTTGTATTCACACTGAAAATCAAAATCAAGGCGACTTTTACCCTTTTTTCTACTGAAGATTTCTATTCTCCATGAGTCTAGCTAGCTAACTAGAGGTGTTGCGCACTTTCCTGGGACCTGGTCCCTGGATTCGTTTTTCAGAAAAAAAACAACATCATTATGTAGAAATATGCAACTTTGGGAGCGGTGCAACAAACCATTTAATTTTCAAAAAGCAGAATTCATGTGATCAATATTTCAAGTTCTTTTAAATCTGTTGTCAAAAAGGTAAACAGTAAACAAATATGTAAAGTAAACAAATAAAGTAAACAAACAAATAAATCATAAAATTAATGTCTACACAAGAAACAGCCTCAAACGACGATTATCCATCTGACACAAATGATCCTCAAATTGACAATCTTAGAGAAGCAATTGAAGTTCTAGAAAAACGTTCTTTGTTTATTGAACTATATTATAGAAATAAATTATTACAAAAGAAATTCCGAAGCTTTCAAAAGCGTCAAGATGTAATTGCTAAAATTTATGAATTATCTGCATTAAGATATGGTGATGATGCTCAGTTAATTCTAGATGGTACAAGAAATTATAAATTCTTTAATGAGATAGTGGAATATGTTAAATCAAATCATTTATTAGATATTAGATGGAATCCACCAAATTTATCAGAAGAACAACTTGAACAAAACAAATCACATTCCAGAGAAGACCATGCATATGGCTGCGGCTTAATAGGTGGTCACCCTCATCTAACTTTTTTAGAAAATGATGATTATAGTTTTATGATGAGAAAGAATCAAGCCACAATTTGATATTCATTTATTCTCCAACAATGATTGCAAATCATTTTTCAGATTTGAAAAGCAAGAGATCATTCAGATGGTAGAATTATTTAAAATGAATGAATTCGCTGGTCATCATTACAGATGCAAAGATTTTTCAACTACTCCAATTGAGGTTATATGTGTGTTATTATGTTGTTTGAGTTCAGAAACCAAACTCAAATTTGTACAGTTGCTTTTCAGCTGCTCTGCCAGCAGATTGAGTCACATTTTCAATCACTGGTTAGAAGTTTTTTATGATAAATTTGGTGAGAAGATTCATCTTAATCTCCATCTCGATTCTCGACTATAATATTTGGTCATTTTGTTTTTCTTATTACATATTTGATGTTCTTGAATGCTAGAGTGAAATCTGTATATGTAAATTAAGGCAATATTATGAAAATTATTCATGTGTTAAAAAAACATGTTTCAATAAATAATAGCAGCGACTGTACCGATGATCGAAAGAATTGAACTGATGACTATAATTATCCAGCATTGGATTTTCTCTCTTCTAGTGATTGTATCTCGACAAATTATAATGTAGAATAAAGAAGGAAAAATTAAACATAATAAGAAACATAAACCAGCTCCCATGAATGAAATTATCTTATCAAAATCAGGAATCAAGATAGAAACTAGAACAAATAGAGCATTGACTCCAATTCTAATCAAAGCTTTTAGAGTAATACCCTTTGTATAAGCAAATCCTTTTAAATTCGAAATATCAACAACTTTAAACATTAATTCAAAAATCGAAATGATTGGTGAAGCATTTAATGGAGTTTTAGAGAATGGAACTAATGACATAAGACCACAAATGATTAAATAAGTCCATTTGGGATAGCCTGATGTGGTTAAGACACTTTTTGTGACCTCTTCTTTAACGTTAGAACCAAACATCAAAAACCCAATAGAAGCCATCGAAATATCAGTAACAAATGTTATTAGATAGGTGATTTTCAAACAATCTTTAAACTTGTAAGAATGTCTCATATCTACTTTCAAATTTGGGAAAATTGCATGACCACCAAATGGAGCCATCAGAATACCAATTGAAATTAATAAATCTCCTATGGTTTTCGGATACATGAAAGTAGTTGAAACTTCAATTAGAGAACCAGGAGCATTTTTTTTCACAAGACCTGATATGAAAACAGCACAAACAACGGTTAAAGTACTTGTGATACCTAATAAACTCACCAGACTCAAAATATTTAGAGGTAAGAAAGATGGGGGTGTTAAAACTAAAAATGCAATGAATTTAAAATGATTAATTGATATTGTAGGAAATAAAGCATTTAACGAGTCAGCAAATAAAATAATTAAGGAAACACCATTTGCTATTAAATCCAAAGAGAATAATAATGAAATCAACGCTCTACCTTTTGGGCCGAAAGAAACGAATGCTAAATCTGAATAAGTCATTAAAGTTGGATCAGTATCCATACAACGTGATAATAAATCAGCTGAGTGAAATGTTAATAACGCACATAATGTTAAAGTTGGAATACCTATCAACCAACCTGCATGACTTAAACCCAATGGTAAAGCTAATAAACCAATACCAATTAGAACGTTTACACTGTTAAAGACTGTTTGTGGAGCAGTTGACTGACCAGCTATAACAGTAACTAATTTACCTTTACTTTCAACTTTTCTCAAGATCAAAGGATTAGTTTCTTGAAATTCTTGATAGTTGTCTTGATTTTGAGTAGCACCATAAGAGAAAACAGATTGTTGAATTGAAGCGTCATCTAAAACAGCGGAGTAGTCACCAGAATAATAATCGTGGAAGTCATTGTGACTTTGTTTTCTATTCAAAAAGTCAAAATCATGTCTTTGAACCACTGTTGAGACTCTCTGACCATTGATAGAAGGAGCAAGGGTATCTCTATCGAATAAGGCATCGTCATCTTTGAAATAAGAACGTGCACCTGTTGAAATTGGCTCAATGTTTCTAAAAGATTGAGCCCTACTATATGAAGAAGCGAATCTACTCAAAGAGTTTGGGCCTTTGAAAGAACCGATTGGATTATTCAAAAATGACTGCCTTCTCATATTGATTGAATGTTTGGTTCTTTCGATAGGGATTGAAAGATATGATGAGATGTTGTTGTTAGCACTGCTACTGGATCCCGTAGCATGGTCACCATGAGTACTATAAGGACTACTCATGATGAATTTGAGGGTTTTTATGAGTTTTGAGGAAAAATGAATGGATTATGAAGAGGTGCTCGAGATTTGTTTTGTTTTGATTGTTGATGCAGATCGAAAAAATTGATAAGAGTTCTGAGATCTGAGATTTGAAGAGAAAGATTGGAAGATCGGTGGTTACATAACCAGAGGAAATATACAATTACTAGTAGTAGATATCTGTAAGTAGATAGAGAACTAGGAGGGCTTAAAGGGAATACAGCGTGAAGGAATGCAATGTGCGTTAGACAGTGAATATTTTCACACAAGTTTTACCATAATAGATCAAATAAAATGCATCTGTTTTATTTATACAAAAAATCATCAGAAGAATTATAGATTGTATTATTTCAATTGAGTGGCATAGAAGTCAATAAGGATTGAATCTACCTCTGCCTTTGCCTCTGCCTCTGAAGGAGCCTCCTCTACCTCTAAAGCCTCCTCTGCCACGATTGAAACCAGGAATGTTGCTTCTCTTTGGCAAAACCTTTAAGTTACGACCTCTGAAAACAGAGTCGTTCAGCGTCAACGAGTTTGTGACAGCGGAAGGCTCAGAGAATTCAATGTAAGCGAAACCCTTTGGCTGGCCTGTGTATTTGTTTAATAAGATCGTGACTCTATTGATAACACCAACTGATTGGAAATGTTTCTGGAGCTCTTCGGGACTCGACTCGTAATCGACGTTACCAACATAGATGGAGCGACCATCCACGTCTGATTTCTCTTCTGAGCTCTCTTGTTTCGCCAAATCAGCATGTAGTTCACGCAATTTTGCTGCTTCTTCAGCGTTTATGTCAATTGTTGGTGTTTCTGGAACAGATTGTGATGGTGAAACTGGCGCATCTTGCGGTTGAGGGACGTTGGTATCGAGTGCTTCAGCTGGTTCACTCATGACGGAGATCTCGTGGGGGTCTCCTTGTAAATCGATTCTATTCAGTTCAAATTCTCGCTTTTTATATAATTTTGAGAATGCATAAGAAGTACGGTGACGGGTTTTACTGTTTATGCGGCTGTCTTTCTATCAGGTAAGAAAGCGCATTTACTTCACTACTGGATTGCACATATTTGCAAGCTCATATTCATAATTTTCAAGTAATGCAATGCAAATTCCATCAGGAAACTCACTGCTGCCCTCAGTCTTATTTATTGTTCCCTACTTATTAGCTTTCCAAACTGCTTCTGCACAATCAACCTCAACAACAGTTATAGACATCTTATCAGAAAACGTTGAGTTTAGCTATTTTTTACGTTTGTTACAGAAAAATGAACTAATCCCTTACTTGAATTGCCTATCCAACTTCTCTTTGATAGCTCCAGTGAATTCTGCTTTCGTAAAAGGGTTTTGTATAGACGGTGACACTACTAATTGTTTACAAGACTTTAGTACAGATGATTTGAATACATTTATTATCAATGATCCTTTAACTTCAAAAGACTTCCAAGGTTATAAATTATTTGAATCAGCTACAAATGAAGAACTTTCATTGACTGCCAGCCCCATTTTAGTTCAAATTGTTTCCAAAAATAGTCTATTTCAAATCAATCATGCTGATGTTGTTGAGCCAGATTTGTTTGCTTCATCCCAAGATTCTTATGTCCAAGGTGTCAATCAAATTATAGCTACGGATTCATTAGAGGAAAAATTGAAAACTTGTTCCAATATTGAATTTATTAATGAGCTTTTGAAACTTTATAGTAAACCTCTTGACAATATAACTCTATTGATCCCTTCTGATGAGACTATTTCCTTTGAGGATTTCCAGAACACTTATCTGTTCTCCGATTATGCAGAACAGGATAGGGAGAACTTTTTGAATTCGTTAATCATTGACGGTTTTCATGGTGGTGATAATAATGATCAATATCTCACAGATAGAAACGGATTTCCGATTAAAATATCCTCGAATCAAGAAGGAAAATATATTGTTTTGAATGATACTTTAATATCTATCTCTGAAACAGGAATTGCCAACAATGCTGTTTATCATATTTTTAAAGATGAAAATTTGCTACCGAAGATCGAATTTAATCCAATGAAAGCTTTGATTGGCCTAGGTGCTTCTAGTTTTGTTGACGAATTGATATTACAAGATTTGTCTTATCTAATTACGAATAACTCACTTGAACAAACTATTTTTTATGCTGAAGACCCAAGTCAATTTTCAACAACATCAAAATCATCAAACTTATATCATTTCATACAAGAAAAACTAGAAGATTTATCAGATTCCAAAATTTTATACAATACAAGATTTTGTAATTCTAAAAAATTTGGTGATTCTTGTCAAAAATTAAAAATTGAATCTGTTGGTGAAAGTTCTTACATGATCAACAATAACGTCTTAATTGAAGCTGGTCCTTATAAAGTTGGCGAAACTGTTATTTATTTAACAGATGATAATGTTAGAACTCCAAACAGCCTATTAGGTTCCGTGAATCCATCTTTCCATTGCACTAAATCAATGAATATATTATCTGATTTGAAATTGACAAAATTCCAAAACAATGGGAAGGGTTATACCGTTTTTTTACCATGTTATGATTCTTATAAAGATTTTGAATTAACTTTGAATTTTCTTAAAAAAGATCACTCAAAAATAGAAAAGATCTTTAAAAATATTATAATTGAAGGTTTAGTGTACTCCAATATTGAAAATGAAACTGAATTAATCAATTTAAATCAGGAAACTGTTTTAATTCATAATATTGATCGTGTTAATAAAAATTTGAAATTAAATTTAAATAATGATACTTTAACTTTAAAACTAAATGATGACATCTTATTCAATCAAGGTGTTATTCATCCAACAAAAAAATTGATTATTCCTGATGATATGAAAATATCTTTGTTAGAAATAATTGAAAATACAATTACTGGTGACACTAGTATTTTCTTGGATTTTTTGAAACAATTTGATTCATTCAGTGAAATTCTTCAATCAGATAATGAATATTCAATTCTATTACCTTCTTCTTATAGATTGAATCCATTCACTTCAAATTCAACTTTAGAAAAATTCTTAAAGATTCATACAATCCCAAAAACCTCATTGACCAAAATTCATAATTGTAATGGTGAAGATGATATCCAAACATTAGATCCAAAAGTTAACTTAACTTGTACTAGAATCTCAGAGAACAATGCATTCTTATCAATTAAAGATGGTGCTGAGAATGGCGTTAATGTTTTTTCCAAAGGTTGTACCAATAATGATGATCTTTCATGTATTTACTTAATTGATAAACCAATCAATTTGAAATGGATCGATAGTGATTCTCACTCTCATATAAAATTACCAGGAATTGCTTTAGGTATTGGTATTTTATTAGGTTCGCTGTTGATGGTTATAATTCTATCTTGTTTAATGTTGATCATTTTAAGACAACGTAAATCAACAGGAAACGAAGAGAACGGTGATAATACAGTTAACACTCCAGATGAAAATACTCCACTAGTTGAAGGGGGAAATAACACCAATCATGAACCAACCCCAGTTGACGATAATTTTGAAGCAGGTTACTCTGGGAATGCTAACATTGATCCAATTAATTTCCCACTAAGAAAAAACATAAATTCAATTCCAAGATGAAAATTTTAAGGTTTAAATCTATTCGTTTACATGTCATTGTAGTAGGGCAAAATTCATTGAATATATTTATCATAACTACTTCACATCTATTTACAAATTCTGAACTCAAATTTTCTAATCTTTCATAAAACCAAGATGCATATCTCTTCTCTTTATCATTTGTTGGAAGGAATATTCATAAACATCTCATAAATTGCAGAATAATGCCCAAGAATTCCAAAAAAAACCAAAAAATGCCAAATATTATGGGAAGAGAAGATATAATCAATCCACCATAATGAACTAAAATTATTTGCGTATTCTGTCAAAGGCAGTTGCTCCTTGAAATAAGAGTCTAAACGTTCTTTGATTTTACTTGATGATGATTCCTCTTCCTGAAGTAAATCCTCATCAATTAAGACATCTGATCTAAATCTTTCAGGAACTAAAGATCCATAAAAAACAACACCAATTAAATACCAGATTAAACTTCTTGTGATTGGTAGATAATATCCTAAGGCATGAACAAACCCTTTCTGATAACCAAGGAAAAAAAACGCAGATATACCCATTCCTGACAAGGATATATAAAATGCAATTCTAAATGGCTTTGATTCAGGTTTATCGAAAAAAGCAGTCCAATTGAAAAACAACCCACCAATACCACAAGCTAAGGAAAACAAAATGAAACATGTTCTTAAAATAGGATAGTAGTATAAACTAGCGTATTCAGTTGTGACAATAGATGCAGTAATTAAAACAGTGATACCAGTATAATCTATACAGATAAACTTCTGTCTCATGTATAAGATTGATGTACCGTTAAAAGTATGCCATATTGATGATGAAGCTAAACATTTTATACTTGAAATCAAAAATAAATAAATAACCAGGTTATCAATGAATGTTCCATTTTGGAAAAGTTCTGAATTTGGGAAGTCAATCAATGATATATAAATCATGATAAATGCACCTAACAAATGAGTCCATATATTTGCAGTTTCATTATGACAAGAGCAAACACTCCTTAAGGCATACATAGGACTATGATGGAAACGGTAGCCATTGATAATGTATTGATTTTCTCTCCAAGGAAATGGTAATTCAAAATAGGTTAATAATCTTGAAGAACCTTGATGTACTGCTTTATCATAATTATGAAATTTAACTTCAAAAGCCTTTATAGAATCATAACGATGAGTATTTAATGGGAAATAGTTTTCACCGAGTAAATTTTTTGTCTCAATTTCAACTAAAGAATTCAAATGATTAATTTTAGCATCTAAAAAATTCAAACCTGTAAGCAATTTTTCATGAAAGTCCAGACTCTCATAAGAATTGATAGATGATACCAAATCACTGAAATGTTCATCTAAAATAGAGTTGAAATGTTCTAAATTACCGGCCTTAGCGAAAACAGAATTTTTTATATCCAGTAAAGTACTATATAGATCTTCAGAAGTTTGCTTTTGAGATTTATCTTTCAAATCAGTATTTCTTTGGAAAAAATTCTCTAAATGATCTAACTTTGCTTCAATTGATTGAATAAAATTCTTTGTGGCGGACAATAAATCATGTTCTAATGAGTTTTTCTGTGCAATATTGTTAATTGAAGTTGATGAAGAGTGTGCATTTCTGAGAAGTTCTAGATCTAAACTTTCACTTCTTCTGTGTCTATACGACATTGAGCCTACAGCACCAGGCGTAGCTGCTCCACTAGGAAGTTCAAAAGAAGTGCTCATTGTTATTCCTATTACTGAATAAATCTAACACCCAGTTGAAAATATAGGGGAAAGGTTAAATGAAAATGTGAAAAAGTGATATTTGAATCAAACGACCGAGCCAGTTGATGCAAATTCTCTATTGACCGAGTTGTAGCACTTTTGACAGAGAATCTATATGAAAGCTTGCGATAAGAAGGCTTTCTATTGTTGAAGAATGAAACGTGATGTAGAGATTCATTCAGGTGTTCAAAATAAAATCAGATGATTTTCATAGAATTTTTAATAATCTAGCAGCACCTCATACCCATTTTAGTGAACTTTCAACGGAGTTCTACGGTTCTATTGTGGTTAAAGTTTACGATTACGATTTCCTGGAGTTGAGATATAGGGAAGAAAATAAATCGTTAAATTATTATGTACCACTTCAAGAAGATGCAAATGAATACGTTGATACTTACTTGAAGGGACATTATAAACTAGAAATAGAAGCAAATATAATGATAGAAAATCTTAATGCAAGTAATGATAATGACAGAATTATTTCACCACTTCTACTTTGGTTTAGTACAATTAGAGTTGAATTATCAGACGCGCATCTGGAGTTCTTTTGTTATGGTCCTGCATTGATTATTGACTATTGTGAAGATTATACCAGAATGTTGAATAAAAACTCAGTAAGTTATGGGCTAAAGCAGGTTCAATTATTAGCACAAGATGGAATCTATCATTCAAATATAAGGTATTCAAACTTCAAAGTCAATAGAGATGGTGAAAAGTGATTTTGGATTATTCTCATGTTGAATTTTTTGGTCCAGATGATTTGGAGTTGGTTGAGAAATACACTACATTGATGCAGAATAGGTTATCAGATGGAATTAAAGAATACTGTGAGAGGAATAGTATTAAGCTAGAAAGAGCTGGTATGAACGGGAATGATAAAAGGGGTATTTCACATGAGTTATCGGTCTCTGCAAAAAATGGATCCAATTATTCTAATAAAAATAGGAAAAAGAATAGAAATTTGAAAGACTTGGCTACCATTGAAGCAAAAAGAGATATTAATAATATTAAATAAAGGAAGAAAAGTGGGTATGAACAAATGCTTCTATAAGTTTAATTTTCTGTGGCTTGGTTGTTAACTCTCATATATTTTTTTGATTATATAAATAATTGTTCAGTCATGCTGTTTATTTGCTATCAATATAATATATATTGTTACAGTACTGTACCAGTTACTGACGTGATTACTCACATCATAACTGATTCTATTAACTTCTACTACACTCTAGATATTCTGATCATCTATTCCAGAACATTCTATTATTATAACGAAGCTACAACTAGACGTCTATATAAGGACCTCTAGTCGTCTACAAATTGTATACTTTATTTTATATACACAAGAGATTAGTATTACTATCACTGAACGTATCAAATAGACTAATACAGTATTAAAGATTGACCATTCCCACAATTCTCATTCCTGATTAATTTAACATTTTAGATATTACAAATGAAATATTTTGATCCTCTTTTTGTTCAAACAATGTAATCACATCGCCATCATCACCGTCTGCGTTTTGTATGTTGAGTTTCTAGGCTGTATAATTTCAGGAAATTGTACTTCTTTACCCTTTTATCTACGCTTTTCTAATTCACCAAGAGTAGTACAAAGTTTACAGCTGTGTAGACTAACTGAGCACGACGAACGTTGATTATAACTAATTTTTGATTCAATACAACTCGATTTTAGTAAATCTACCGAATAACGGAATAAGGTCTTGACATACGTAAAATAAAATATCGAGCTCGATTTCATGACTTAATGATCATCAACTATCTCTCATCTAAATCTTGCACCATTCTTCTGAACAATATAATAATGTTATCGGTGTGTTTTTAAGCTGAAGAAATATCAAGTACAGCTGATAATATTTATCTCTGTTCCCACGCCAGGTAGGATGTACAACAGCTTATAACAAAATGTATAATATACATACCAACAGTGTTTAGTACTGTCATTGTACTCACTGATGAATCATGATGATATCAAGTATTAGTAATAAGACCCTGAAAAGACCCAAGAAGAATCAATCGGCTTATGTCAGATCTCTATTGAAATTATGATCCAAAATAAATTTGTAGTCATATAGATCCATTTTTTTGATAGGTGTCGAGTTCTTTTATTATCAATCATGACTTTCTGTAGAGATAAAGGATATAGTGCGATTTCTTCACTGTAGAATACTTTGAATCATTATCTTGACATTATTAAGGGCGCATTAAATCTTAAGCTCAGGAGCTAACCTAGTTGTGATGAGCCATTTGATGTTTGAATCAGTAGTATCTTCCCAATACCATTTCAATGATGAATAATCAGCAATATTCATTCTATAGTGTAGTGCGAGTTCATAAAGGTCATTGTGATATTTTGCAATATAATCACATATTCTAGAATCAAATGAATTTATTCCAGTAAAAACGACAGCCTTTCTATTCATGGATTCCGTACCATCTGGAGCCCACCAGCCTAATGAGTGTCCATCCCAATTTGAGCTATATTCATTAAAAGTACCATATCTAATAATCGTGTACATAGCATGCAGAAGCTGAAAAGAATTCATCCCAATAGCGGCAAGTATATCAGTGGTTGTTGATAAGTAGTGTGAGTCAAATGATACTTTCAAGTGTCCAGTTGTTGTTGAAATTATTGTCAAACCTTCAACTGACCAAGTATGTTTTTCTCTTTGATCCGTAGCATATGTGACTTGTAGTTCAACTTTGCCCTGTTCATATAATGTTTCCAAATCGTCAATTGTGTACCATATACTACCATCTGACAAGTCATGTTGAAATAAATCCGATATGGTATTATTGGTGGTTGTTCGCTCACTCGGTTCAAAGATCAGTAGATCATTTGGTGATGGGGGAATATATCTTGAAAGATACGGTGTTTCAGGGGTTTTGACAACTTTAACACTCCATTTTGAAAGTAAATTTTTAACAGAATTCATTATTAGCATTGCGTAAAACAGTATTAGAAGGATTTTGGAATCACTGTTAGTCGTTTAAACTATTTGAATATGGGCAGCTACTCAAAAAAATAGTTGCCTGTTGGTCTTACTTATATTGATATTAAAAATTGTTCTGCTTTAAAATAACATATATCTATAAAATTTTCTTTTTTTTTTTGCTGATAACGACATCCGTTTGGTTGGGCTCATAGTTGCGTAGTCGCAATAATAGTCCAGAGCTGTGCTGGTTGGGAAGTGTTCATGGAGTGCAGCGTATTGGGGGAAGCCAGGTGCTGAATACCCGTGAGGAATAAAAACAGCGCAGAACCGGAGATGAACATGCTTTGTGCCAAAGCGGCCAAGGATTCTGCTTTGCCATGCCCGAAGGTGTGATCATTATCCGCGGGTTGTAGCGAATATCGAACCACCAGCAGATTGGTGAGGGATGCGGCAATATCCACTAGAGAATCAACCAATGCCGCTAACATACTCACGGAACCCGTCAGCCACCAGGCAAAAATCTTCACAATCAGTAGTAAGGTTGCCAGGGTAGTTGCAGCCAATGCCGCGCGATTAACGAGCTTTGCATATGAGGGATCCATGCCTTGCCTCATTGAAGTGTGCGCCTAGTCGGGTGAAATTCTCAGCTTTTTACACGCCAAAAACTGACACATATTTTTTAAACTCAATTGTATAAATTAATTTGTGACACTTTAGGAATTAAACCAAATGATGATATTGATGGTAATGATGAGATTTTTAAAAAATTATTGCCCGTTGATTGGAAAGATGAGTTGATTTATCCTGATGTTAATTATGGATTGCAAATTTTGGGTAATTCAACATATGATTATTTGTTTAATGAAGGTAGAGTTACTACTACGTTGAAAGGTGATGCTTTTATGACTAACACATTAGACGTTATCGCTTCTAATTTCATTGATAATGTATCTGAAGGTGATGATGATGATGATGTTGAAAATCATGGTGATAAAGAGAAAGTTGGTGGATTTGTTGATGATCATTCAAGTGAAGACCATAGTGAAGAACAGGAAGATGGAAAAGAAGAAGATGAAAAAAATGAAGAATCAAATAATGAAGGAAATGAAGATGATGATAATAAGGAAGATGACAAAGAAGATGATAATGGTAAAGAGGATCATCCAGCTTCACTTTGGGATAAAATTGAGGACATATATGATGACATTACTGAAGAAATCGACGAGATAGGCGATGATATTAAAGAACAAATCGATGATTGGGTTGAAGATTTTGAGAATGCAATTGGTGATGATTAAAATATACCAGAATATTATGATTT
This sequence comes from Phaffomyces orbus, assembly GCA_003708145.3. Classification (NCBI taxonomy): domain Eukaryota; kingdom Fungi; phylum Ascomycota; class Saccharomycetes; order Phaffomycetales; family Phaffomycetaceae; genus Phaffomyces; species Phaffomyces orbus. The sequence goes on from PPNK03000037.1 coordinate 65,002, forward strand.
CAACACTACTATTCTACACTAATACACTATTATTTATTACATAATGATGTTGTAGCTGATTTGATATCAGTATGATTACTACAACTATAATTACAGATTACAACAGTCAACTCCTATATAATTAGTTCAGCAATACAAAAAATTTCTCAAATACTCAAGATTTTTTTTCAGCAGATTATATTGAACATGGATAATTCTTTTCGTTATAGCTTAATATTATGAAATTTGAAGTGATTCATAATCTCTAATGAATAACTTTTTCTTTCTATCATCTATTTCAAATCCATTTCTTTAACTTTCTCTTTTCTTAAAACTCCCAACATAATCTGAACTTTCAGAACTAGGAATTTTTTGAAACAGAACCAAATGGACTTGATCCAAAATCGATAATTTTACTGTTAAATTTACCACACTTCTCTACAAATAAATTATTTACGTTTAGATTGTATCAATGTAATCTTATATAGCTAATTAAAGCAGTCGAGCAAAAAAAGCTCCATATAGTATAACTAATAACTTATAGATCTGTTGTTCTGAGAATCAAATATGAATATTTTCTTTGATCAAACAATGCTGAAAGTTCTATCATCTTTATCCAATACTGGAAATTTATCATTACCATAATTGCCATTGTTATTAATTTATAAAGTTTGTTTCAATTTATAATTGGAATAATCAAAGTACCCCTTTTCCCCTCCAGTATGAAAAGTGCTTCTATCATAGGGAGTTAGTTCCTATCCATTTTCTTATCTATCCACTAAATCAGGATTAGAAATGAAATTTCTACCGATTGAAATAAGATTCCTATCATCAAGTTCACTTAAAATCAAAGATGGATCATTCCCAAAATTACCATTCTTCATGATTTTACCATTCCATATATTACACATAAATTCATTTGAACCCTTTTGTAAATATAATTGCAAAACATCTCCATCATCTGGAATTTCAGCATTCTGAACAAATCTAGGTTGAATCAATTCAATAAACTGTAATTTTTTACCCTCCAGTCTTCTTTTCTCAAATTCACCAATTAGATGAGCATATTGAGCATATAAAGTTGGATCATTACCACAACCTTTCAATTTTCCATGTAAACCAAATGGTGATAATCTGATTGAAAGTTTACTTAACCCATTAAATTCAGCATCAAACGCATCTAATAACTCTAAAATAATTCTAGATCTGTTTTCATCCACCATATTTATCAGTTCTTTGATTGACTTCAGGGTCCAGAAACTGGTTAAATAAATAACCATTAGCACTGTTAATTTGAATACCATCTGCACCTGCAACATTGATTACATCTATAGAAGCAGTCATGAAATCTCTGATAAAATTTTCGAATTCAACGGTAGTCATTTCTCTAATATGTTTTCCAGATTTAAAAGATTCTTCTCTATAGATTTCCATACATTTAGCAGATGCTGAAACATAATCAAAACCCAAATCTTTTATTGCACTAGGTTTCCCTTGTCTACCAACATGGAATAGTTGAAGAATAACAAAAGATCCATTATCATGAATAGTTTGGAAAATTTCTTTCCATGCTTCAACTTGTTCTTTTGACCAAATACCTGGAGCACTAGGAAAGAATCCACCAGATTTCGCATCAACTAAAAAACCTTCAGTCAGCAATAAAGTTCCTGATCTTTGAGATCTTTGAGAATAATGCTCTTTGGTCATTTCAATATCAGGAATTAAAGTAACTGGATCGTTTCTCAATCTTGTTAATGGTGCATAAGCGATTCTATGTTTTAATTCAATTTCACCTAATTTGATAGGTTCAAAGAGCTTTGTATCTTTGAAAACTATTGATTGAGACATTGACTGATTGATTTTTGAGGAAGTTCTTGCATTGTATGTATAAAGAATCGTTATGAAGTGGTTCTTTGATGGCTTTTATACATTTTTTAGATTGTAATTGGTAAATGTTCAAAGATACGGAATTCCGTTTTTTTATTTGCCTGATTAACTGTAATTGAATCAGATTAGTAATAAAAGGTTGTGGCCTTGTTTCTAATTATATAGCAGCTAGTAAATTTAATCTCCATACAAGTCTTTACGAATTGAAATAAATCATAACTGTATTATTTCTACTATTTGAAATCATACAGAAGAAATGATCATAATTTTGAATCTGATGTCTTCTTCTTATTTTGCCAGCCAAAGCCAATTTTCTTCTTCATTCCAGGTGAGATGATAACATTCAACAAACTAGATTGACCTTGCTTAGCACCATCAAATGCCTTTTGCAATGCATTTTTCAAAGTTGGAATATCTCTAACAAAATATCCAACACCACCTAAACTTTCAGCAAATAAATCATACCTTGTCTCTTTACTCAAAGCAGTTGATGGTAATTCTCCATTATCACGATCAGCGTCACTTGTACCGTGATAAATCCCACTATTGTTCATCACGATAACAATTATTGGTAATTTGGATCTTACTGCAGTTTCTAATTCAAAACCAGAAAATCCAAATGCAGAATCACCTTGAATTGTAAGGACATATTTTGATGGATTTGAAACTTTTGATGCAATGGCATAACCTAATCCAATCCCCATTGTGGCATTGGTACCTGCGTCTAATCTTTGTTTTGGTACTGATTCAGGAAATGAAATTCTTGCAACATCCATTGTATTTGCACCTTCTGTCACTAAAATCAAATCTTTGGAAATTGGTTCAATGAATTCTCTTACTGTTTTATAAACCAGGTTATAGTTTAGTTGTGATTGTGGGGTTGTTTCTTTTACTGACAAAGATTCATTATTTTTATTGATTTTAGCAATTGTGGAAGATGAGATTGATGGTGCAATGTAATCCTGTAGTTGTGAATTTAATTCATCTGCGATAAGGGAAATATCACCAGCCAATCCATGATTTAAGGAATCTGGATTATTAAACCCAATCTCTTCAGGATAGTTATCAATCTGAATAAATTTGACATCCTTCTTGAATCTTGGATATTCACCAAAGTGCAAAATCCAATTCAATCTCGATCCAAACAACAATATGACATCTGATTCTGCCAATACTGTGGATCTAGCTGATGATACATTGAATGGTGAAGAATCAGGAATCACACCTTTGCCCATTGGTGTTGGTAAAAATGGAAATTTATGTTCATTCACTAAAGAACGCAATTTTTTTGAGGCATTAGCATATGCTGATCCTTTACCAATAATAACCAATGGAGATTTAGAGTATTTGATCAATTGAACAATTTTGGCAATTTGTGAATCTTCAGGTCTGAATTTAAGATTATGTTCAGAAGTTAATGGGAATAACGGTTCAATTAGTGATGATTCTCTTTCCTTTGTCAATTCTCCTTCAACTAAATTCCCTGGTAAATCAATGTAACTCACTCCAGGTTTCCCAACCATTGAAGTCTTATACCCATTATACAAGAAACTAACCAATTGATCTAAATTCGTTGGTCATAATGATAGTTTAGAGTGAGGTGCCATATAACTGACCTGATCTAATTCTTGAAATGCACCTTTGGAAACTTCATCTAATGGGGTTGAACCTGCAAGGATCAATAAAGGCCAACGATTTGATGTTGAGTTTAAGGCCCCAGATAATGCATGTATCAATCCAGGACCACCAACAACTAGTAACACACCAGGTTTACCAGTGAGATAGCCATAAGCTGAAGCAGCATAGGATGCTGATTGCTCGTTTCTGAAGGATATGAATTTGATTCCTTCATGAATGAAAGCATCACCAACTTCCACGATTGGAATCCCCACGATTCCAAACACCACCTTAACGCCTAGTTTCTTCAGAGTTCTTGCGATTAATGTGGCTCCTGTAGGCATCTGTGTAGTGATTGATTAGTTGATGTTGAATATTTATGTCTCAAAGGATCGATTTTGTGGAGATTTTATCTATTATTCCCGAAAAATTTCATATCTTCTCAAAGAATCATTAGACCTATAGCTAAAATTCAATAAGTTAAAAGTTGGCCATTGTTTGGATTACGTCCATATCATGAAAATTTACTGAATTAAAGGCAAATTAGAGTTCCGATTCAGGTTATTTAAAGGAAAGAACTCCCTTCAAAATTCAAATTCAAAATATTATAAAAGAATAGCACCTATTTGGATCATTCCTGATATTGGCTATTCAATCACAACACATGATGATATAGATCGTAAAGAATGGACAGTATGCTCCATTAGGTGTCCATAGATATGATAATGATGAACTTTTAAAGAGAGCTATATTCCTGTATAGAGTAATTTGTGACACATTAGGAATTAAACCATATGATAATATTGATGGTAATGATGAAATTTTCAAACATTTATTACCTATTGGCTGGAAAGATGATTTGATTTATCCTGATGTTAATTATTAATTGGGTATTTCAACATATGAGTATATATATGTTTAATTGTTACTACTAAGCTGAAAGGTGATGCTTTTGTGATTAATACATTAGATGTTATCCTTTCTAATTTTATTGATAATGTTTCTGAAGGCGATGATGAAATTCGAAGTGGTGATACTGAAAATGTTCTGTGTCCTCAAGCAACTGAAAATGAAATTGATGATCGAGATGCAAAACAAGGTGAAGGACCAAAGGATAAAACTCCTGAAAAATCAAGATTGGTGAAAATGAAAAAAAGAAGATAATGAAGTTAATGAAGCAGAAGATCATCTAGATTCATCTTGGGATAAATTTTTGAAAGATTTATATGATAAAATCTCTGGAAAAATCGATAAAATTGGTGATGATGTTAGACAATAAATCGATGGTTGGGTTAAGACTGCAGTTGGTGGTATTTGAACTATACCAGAATACTGTGAATTGATTACTAATTATATTACGGTTTTAGTCGGTTCAATTGATGCTACATCAATGATTATTAAGAATTTATAAAATTAAGTTAGCAATATATTTAGGTTTCATGATCTCGAATTTCTCAAATATTCAATATCTTTTGCAGCAGATTCAAATGTAGATGGATAATTATTTTCATTGTAATTCAATTTCTCTCTTAATGAAATTTGAAGTGATTCATAATCTTCTCTAAATAACTCTTCCTTTTTGTCATCATCAATCTCAAATCCGCCAAACACCATATTTTTAACCTTTTCTTTTCTAACACTACCTTCTGAGCTTAATGACTCAATAGTGGTACCATCACCTGTTGAAGATGTTGAAGAACATTCTAGAAAACTGGAATATTGTTGAAGTAAATGTAGTTACTATACAAATGGAACATTCCAGAATGTCCAGTTATGTGTATAAAAGGAGAGAGGATCTCCTAAGTATATTTTTTTTTGAAGTAAAAAAAAAAAATCTCACATATGAGAAGAATATCAGGCTAGAAGAAAAGTACAATAAACAGCATGGCTATTAATCAACCGTCTAACCAGATCAAACTTACAAATGTGTCACTTGTCCGTATGAAGAAGGGCAAAAAAAGATTTGAAATTGCATGTTATCAAAACAAAGTTCAAGATTGGAGATCAAATGTGTAAGTTTTAATACGATTCAACTACTGATTACAAGGCTAACCACCCGTCGAACAGTGAAAAGGATATCACAGAGGTTCTTCAGATCCCACAAGTGTTTAATAATGTTTCTAAAGGTCAAGTTGCTCCTAATGATGACTTGTTAAAGGCATTTGGGACAACGGACACAGATAAAATTGTTCAAGAAATACTACAAAAAGGTGAGATTCAATTAAGTGAGAAGGAAAGACAGGCAAAAAGTGAAAAAATTCAAGCTGAAGTTCTACAGATTATCTCCACCAAATGTATCAATTCAAAAACTAAGAAAAGATATCCACCAACAATGATTCAAAAGGCCTTAAATGAGTTAAAGGTTAATATCGTTTCCACCAAACCTGCAAAAATACAAGCTTTAGATTGTATCCGTCTTTTAGTATCCCAACAGATAATTCCAATTGTTAGAGCCAAAATGAAAGTGAAGATCATGTTTGAATCAAAAGATGCTAAAAAGGTCAATGAACTTGTTAAAACTTTACTTGATTCCGTTGAGAATGAGGATAGTGGTAAAATCTGGGAAATCACCTCGTTGATTGATCCTGTTAATTATCGTGAACTTGTTGAATTGGTTGGAAAATACAAAAACGCGTCTTTGGAAGTTCTAGATATGGCTGTTATAGATGAAACTGAAAAATAGTACCTGATATAGTTACAACTATAACCATGCATTGAATATATAGTAGTTCAATGAACTGTCACTAAATGATTTCTTTTATAACACTTAAAATACTAATTATCAGATCAAAATCATCTTTATTCTCCATGAATATCTTTGAGCTTGATGTTATTATGAGATTTCTGGTTTCGTTATTGGTGTACAATAGCTTTGCGATGTGATTCACCAAAACCGAAAGCTTTAGATCCATTGCCTGTCCAATCAAACACTTTTTGTCACAGATAAAGTTAGCAAATGGATCTAACGTTGATGATAGCTGAAAGAATGTCTGAGCATCTGGAGCTTGAATATCATATGTTGTATCAACCTCACCATTTCTTCTGATAAACAGCACCTTTTTGTTTGGGAAATCGACCGAGTGTACCGTTATTTCCGTGCCATTGATGACTTCAGTAGCCTCTTTTGCCTTGAACGTTGCCATAGTTGTATCTATTATATCTTATAACTTAAAACCAATACATAAACGAGGGAAAAAAAAACACGAAAACAAAACAAAAAAAGATCTCTAAAAAATACATAAATGTCCAGCAACACATTCTCAAGAACTGGAAGTGGTGCTGGCTCTCATCTAATTCCTGGAAGTGTGGATGAGTCTCAATCGGATCATACTGTTTTCATACAATTCATTTACAGAATAACGTCTCACGTTTGCACTACATTGTTTCTGACGGTTTTATTTGTATTCGCATTCATTAAGAAGCTACTAATTACGCCATTCAAAAGACTACCAGATGTACATCAACCAAATCAAATACCCAATAGATACAGCCCAGAAGAACTCAAACTCATACCTGATATATCATACTATTTTAGTCTTCTCAATTTACAAGTTAATACTTATGATATAATTACTGAAGACGGATTTGTGATTTCCATTCAACGATTAATTGATCCATACGAACCAATACGACTAAGGAAAAAAAGAAAGCCACTGCTTTTACTTCATGGTCTTTTACAATCATCAGGGTCATTTTGTTCTAGTGGCAAAGATTCACTAGCTTACATGTTCCATAAGAATGGATATGATGTTTGGTTAGGTAATAATAGATGTGGAATAGAACCTAGACATATATATTACACCGCAAGTGATTATCAGATGTGGGACTGGGATATTTTAGACATGTCCAGATATGATTTAACTGCTTTTATAGACCATGCTCTCACCAATACAGATTCTGACCAAACTAAATTGGTTTTAGTTTGTCATTCTCAAGGAACTACACAAGCTTTTATAAGTTTGGACAAAGATAGATTTGGAAATAATTCCAAAATAAGTTGCTTTATAGCTTTATCACCAGCAGTTTATAGTGGTGAATTAATAGAGGAAAAATTATTCATAAAGACAATAGCAAAAATGACTTTAAATCATTTTTTTTTTGGAATTTGGTCATTTATGCCATTAATGATGACTATTAAAAACCTCTTAGCAGGAAGTTCAATATTTGGCTACTTGAGTTATATAATGTTCAACTATCTTTTTGATTGGAATGATAGATTATGGGATAAGTCACTGAAGAATAGACATTTCCTTTTCTCCCCAGTTTATGTGAGTGTTAAGTTGATGTCATGGTGGTTGAATGATAAAAATGGATTCAAAGTTTCAAAATCAATACTACAAGATGATTGTACATGGTTCGACTCAGAGACCCCAAAAATCTTTTTAGTTATACCTGGTCAAGATAAATTGGTAAGTGGCATGGCTTTAGTCAATCATCTGGAAAAATATGAAGATCCTAATATTTTTTCTTATATTAAACTTCCCAATTACTCTCATCTAGATGTTTTATGGTCTAAGACTGCTGTTATCGATGTTGGAGCTCCAATCTTAAAATTTATCAAGGAGAATACTGAATAAAAGAGTTTATCTAGCATCTATCCCTTCATTAGAGTGATCATTGAAATTTTAGTATTTCCATCAGTAGTATTTCTTTGAATGAAAACTTCATAATATATAAATGAAATATTTTGTGAGAAATCTGTACAATTTTAATGTTGTATTTGTTATGATTTAGAAGTACTCATTGATTATGATAAAGGTAAGAAGTACATGCTATCATATATGATATGGAATATTTTAGAAAGCTTCATATAGGATATGGAATATTCCATAAAGAAAGGAAGTCTGGGAATTCGGATTAATCAGATTTATAGAATTCTCTAGAAAGACTGATTTTTATATTGAATAGAAGATTCTAGAAAGAATGTTTGGTACAAATGGTCATGCTGTGTAGCAGACACAGCCACCCTAGAAAATTATATAAGGAGGTGAATTCCTCATATCAATCACTGTGTATATTTGTATAATCAATCAAATTTGCTATAAATTATTCTAGTAGTTTGTTACTACTTAGTGTGAACCTATCACCACCGAAGCTCGACAGCTTCCATCATTGGTACTACGATTAGAGTCGTTTTAGGACAAGATTACAACAACGAGCAGCACGTTTTGTTCCTCTTTGAACAACAGTAAATGAACCAGCACCATCAGAAGATTCCTCGGGAGTAACTTGAGCTTCATCAGAATGGAACTCATCAGAGCCATCAGAAGCCTCATCAGCATCAGGGATATAATCATCACCAGAATCAGAGATTATATCAGAAACAACATCAGTCTCAGCAGCATTAACATTAGAATAAGAATTGGTTGGCACCCCACCAATTCCACCAGTGGGAAAACTTGAAGTTGAAGAGTCAAATAGTAATTTATCAGCATCAGCGGAAACGCCCTCGGCGCCAGTGGAAGCATTTGACTCAAAAAACATTTGTTCTTCCAAAAATTTGACTTGAGCAGTAACAGCGACTCTTTTCAACTCAGAGTCATAAACACGATACGCCTTATGGTCCCTGTCTGTTGTAAACCTTGCAGGGTTTGTTCAATTATGTCTGTATTAGTTTCACTGATCATAATATATTCAGTTAATTTTCTATACAAAATATACATATCTTCAACTAAGGAATCCACTCCTTGTATATTTTTCCAATGGTGGCTGTGTCTCTTAGCAGCGTGACCACAAA
>PPNK03000038.1:0-73655 GCA_003708145.3 Phaffomyces orbus
TTTGAATCCACTTGCTATAGGATTACCAACTACGGCACAATTTTGATTGTATTGCGGGTCTGCATTTGCACAAACACTTAAACAAGATATGATGACTGCAGTGATGAGCTGCTTAGCAGTATCGAATTTCATAAGTTATCAATTTGTTTTTTTTATTTTATGTTTTACAAACTGAAATACGAAATAACCCTCCACTTAGAAATGGGAGATCTATATTCTTTTATAAGAGCCTATCCAGTTACATACTAGTGATGAAAAAACTTCAAAGATTACAATTTACAAGGTCTAACAGTCTTGCATGATATATAAATTCTTGGCGTAACGCACAGAAATATAAGTATTCTATATGCATGCAGGATATATAAGCTTGAGCAGGCAGCGATCTTCGATTTCTGATCGTGCATCGAGACGCATGTGAAAGATCTGCTATACATATAAGAATATCAAGATCTTTGTGATCACTGGTTATATATTAATATAACATTATTATTATTATATATATATATTATATATTGATCTTATTGAGCTTGAGCCTTGCGCTGCACCGGCTGGTGTACTTATGTTACGTAAAGGATCATCACCATGAGTCAATTATATGGGTAAATTTCTTTCGGATAATTTGGCAAATTTGATCATTTATACTGAAATCAAGATTCGAGGGAACAACGCGCTTGAAATAGTAAGTAAAATTATTATTTCTATATACAACGAGTCACTCGACTCTTTTTGGCTTGAGCTGCCAGCATATTTGTATAATAATATTGTTACACTGTAAATGCAATTTTTGTAAACATGCATGTTCTAGAAGACATTCATCGTTAGCCTATGTATGTCCATCGTTGTTCATCCGATCTCCATTAATGTCCATTATTAGAGTTGATTTAAGCTTGGTTTCAAGAATTGATCACTTTCAAGTTGATTTTATGTTTTAAAAAAGATATATTTATATTTATAGCATATATGATGTATATTAGAATTGGTTATTAATTGTTAACTGCACCGATACATTCTTCTATACGGAATTCAGTACTTCTCTATTCATTAAAAAAGAGAGTTGGACCTTGGTCAAAATAAGTTGCATTTTTTTATGAAAATTTCAATGATATCAGACAATGAAGTTTGAACTCGTCTTCACCTAGAAATTAGACTTCATCCTTTATCTAAATTGCGTATTGAGATTATATGGATCTTTTGATAATCTAAAAGACGAACACACTCATAGCATATCTTCTTCAATTAAAAGTTAATAATTAAAAATCAATTTACAGTATATTTTGTGTATATCTATCTATTATGTATTCATGATTCACACAAATGATGACATCGACATATAAAATATGTATGGTTGGTGAACACGTACTGAACTTTTATCCGCCATTACTGTTTCAAATATAAGACTCGAACCCATGAGCTTCCAAGCTCTCTTGTTTTAGTAAAAGTGAATCTAATACTGTCTTAGATAGACAATGCAGCATGCTTCTGTTGAGTTTCTTTAATTCTCAACTGTTGTAGTTTCGCATGGGTCCTTATATTTAGTCCTCACAAAAGACGTAACTGACAGCGTTCATGTCTCAATGCTGTAGGAATTTCTATAATCGTATAGAACATTATTGAAACTTCCTATGTATATATGTAAACCAGTTCAAATACGAAATTCTATAGACACCGATAACTAACAAAACCACTACACGCCTACAAAGATTAAGATAAAATAATTTAAACAAATGGGAATTTGCAGTATCAACAAACTATTGACTCCGAAAACTCATAAATATTAAATTTGTATACAGTTCATCAAAAAATACTACGTATAATTATTGGAAAGAAAAAAAATGATAGCACTAAGTAGTAAGCACATGATATATACTATATAGCTATATTATATATAGCGCTGTTTGTAGAATTTAGTATTTACTAGCTGTGCTTTCCAATCTTATAGAGATTGAATTTTGAAAACCTAATTATATTGATCGAAGCTTAAAAGTAAACTGCATGTAGCTTATATTACGCGATGCGCATATATATTCATGATTTTTAGTCTATTATATATAGTTGCAACTGGGCAGTGGGCATGTATGTTTGTATAATTTGGAACTCCTGTTATGTATTTTATGTGCGATTAATGTATTAGTCTATTTGATACGTCAGTGATAGTAATAATAATCTGTTAATTATAAAATAAAGTATACAATTTGTGGACGACTAGAGGTCCTTCCTTATATAGACGTCTAGTTGGACCTTCGGCTTCATAAGAGAATGTTCTAGAAATAGATGAATGGAAAGCTGTAGAAGTTAGTAGAATCAGCTATGATGTGAATAAGTCACGTGAGTAACTGGTACAGTATTGTAACTCCGTTATTATATAATATATCGATGTAATTATATATCTAGGCTAGGCTGTGATAAATTAAAGGTGTAGTGAAAAAATATGAGTTTCGGAATTTCTCTCATGAAATATATTCCAGCTCCATAATTCATGACTTACATAGTCATATCACTGAAGAGTATAAAGTGAGAATTTTTTTTATATAATTGTTATATATATTTTATGACATGTACCTGAAGGTTGATCTGAACATATGTAGCTTCAGCATAAATGTCTCAATTTTTGTGATTTATGAAAATTGAACTAAATTATATAGGTTTCTGAGCCAGTTTAAAAACTCGTTTTATGTACTGTTTTTTATGATTAGGATCCAGGTACCAGATATGTTCTGGTATAGTTAGAACTTAGTAATATACACATGATGCGTAGTTTTTATCTAAACTCTATATTTATTATTATCTATTAATTTGTTTTGTGCCCTTAACAATTGCATATATACATAATAAATTATAACCATCAATCAGCTAGGGATCTTGTGCAAGAGTTTAAGATGCCACAACACTCTTGAAATCTGGGTTGAAACCACTTAACAGTAAAAATAAACAATAATACTGACTTAGGTATATATTGATCTATATGTAATATTATATATTAAAATTTACTGTATCACCATTTATAGATTTAATTTACTATCAGATTTACCTATATTGATGTTCATTGGGGGTAAAATGTAAAATGATCACAAATTTCCAAAATATAGCAAAATAAAAAATAAATACAGCTTATAAATCAAAAAATATACTATCTCTAGTTTTTCTAATCTAAAAGAATTTAGTAATTGATTATAATTTATTTTACAACGTTCTTGAAAACAATTCGTTCGTTACTTATCAAACCTGGTTAAGTTAATTGCAAGTTACAATTGTGTATATTAGATCTTAGAATATTGCTGATCCCTGGAGTCATGGGTCATGACTGAAGTCTAGCTGATATGGGTGCCAATTTGACTCTGGTCCCTGGCTCAGGATCCATTAAATCCATATATGGTTTTATTATCAGGATTCAGGTATTAGTGCTGGTTCAGAAATAGTAACAAATTTTATATACAGGCCCCCCGGATAAATTATTGATCGATCTGTTTTGGTTTTTTTTCTGTTGCCGTTTTTGAGTTCTTGACACCGGATGAATACAGTTTAAGATTTTGTTTCTGTTTTCTCTGATTCTGAGTTTTTGTTTATATATACGAATAAAAACATGTTACATTTCTTTGTTTATTTTGGCTCTCATGTTACTTTTCTCTAACATACCTATGTATATATCTAATATAGTATCCTCGACTGGTTTTCAGAATCTGCAATATAATTTGCATGAATTAAGAAAGGCGATCTAGAAAAAAACAAAAATTATACCCTTGTTACTAGTTAGTGTAATTAATTAAACTGGACGGAAAAACATCATCTCAAATTTTACACGTATAGAGAGAATTATATAAAATATTGATAACTACTTGATTAATTATATGAAGTTTCAATATTCAAATTTCCATTCAAATTAATATCAACTAGAATCATGAATTGATCAGTTGAATGAAGTGGACGTAATTGATTATTTTGGCGGCTAGTTGCTGTTGGATTTATATAGAAAACAAGTTGGAAAAGCTAAATATCAGATTCAAACGTTTGCTAATTTGATGATCTGTAGCTACTAGCTAGTGTTTTTTTCACATCATACTTGATTGCAATTGTTTTCCTAAGCCTATTAAGATAATATATACTAATATATAGTCTTCATAGGTTGAATATGAATTTGGCGACTGATTTTGCAACTGTCCCATAAGTCTAGCAATTAGATTCATCGTTATAGTAAGTCTGTAACTCAGAATTTCAGATTCAATTGTAGTAACATATCACTTCCTTGGATGTATGGTTTAATTACTTTATGGTCTCTAAACATAGGTTAGCTTTCTGACTGATATCTTTTATTGAATGCTTTCTGAATTTGGATGTTGATATCACAGAGGCACTGGGATACTTTCTCATGCTTTTTAAGTCCAAAGGCTTATAGACTTTTTTTTTGCCCTTCTTGTAAAACCTCTCTTTGGGTATTCTATTCTTTCCAAAACTTCCTTTCTTGACTTTTATTAACTTAACTTGTCCTTTGGGCTAAATCTGTGAACATCAAAACACAATTTTAAGACGTAGCTATATATTTTTATAATTCATCTTCAAATATTCTTTTTTCTCTTCGATTAGCCTATGGTTTTTTGTCTTTCAATTAACTGAATTGCCCTCTCTTCAAGAGGGATATCGTTGAGATCTTATGATGGAGATGTTTAGGTTTCAAGGGGAGTAGATGGTGCCAGAACTTGTAGTTCTGAGTACTCAAAATCAGTATTTAGTACACCACATAGCTAGGCAGAATTTTCTGTACTGAATGAGAGACTGAATGAGTACTAAAGAAGAACTATATATATATATATATAATTGAAACTAAAATTGTGCCACTAAAGAAGTTCTAAAGATACCTGTTCTTTAGGCGTCAGAAAGATTCCGGTGCTTCTTTGGAAGTGTAGAATGGTTGAAGCTGGGGGTTGAGATTGTTTACGATGTGCCTTCAATACTGTCAAATATATGACCGTTTTGTCCGGCCGCGATAACCCAAAGCTAGGTATATATTAATATCGACTTAATTAGTAGTGTCATATGCATATATGTATTGGTTTAACTTTGTAGTATGTACACATGTCTCTTCACTATTTTTGTACCCAATTGTATGAATTAGTGTACTGTCACGAGTCACGAGTCGACTTCACGAGTCCCAAAAACTCGACGCTAGGCCTCTATGATATGCCGTCACCGCTGACCAGTTGGCAGTGTACATCATGGGTACACGTAACACAATATTATAATTTATTATATTATATAGATCGATAATCGATGAGTAACGGTCACGAAAACGACTCACAGCCAGCATACATATAAATTATATATGGCTACACATCACAAACTGTGTACATAATTAATCAATAATTTTGTATATTTGAATTAATTGATGTATTTATATATGATTAGTTCATTATAGGATCATCGGATATATTTGAACTAATTGATGTATTTATATAATTATAGTTTATTATAGGATCATCGGGATTCGGTCCGCAAATAGTGGTTTTTCCATGCACTCGATCTGCACTCCACTGTCACTATTTTATGCACGTTAAGGACTTTATGCGAGATTAGAATGCAGGAGTAATTTTCTATATGCATTATTCATTTAATTCTAACTAGATTGTAATGATCAATCCTTAATGTCTGGTCTTATATCGGAGTCAAAAAGTTTCTTGATCCCCATAATAACGAAAAGTTGGATCCCTTTCTTTGGGGATTGTTATATACATCTTATAAATTACACATGTTCCTATTCCTTGGTTATCACTAGCTTATAATCACATAACTCGGCGTGACAATATTTCGAGAAATTGAATCATTATTCTAGATATGTACTACACTTCATATAGTACTTCCAGGTTCCAACACCATAGAAGAGCACTAATATCCTAACACTATTACGTTATTTTACACTTGAATGCAGATCTATTATAGTTATATCAATAGTACTTCTTCATTCTACTTAATACTAATTATCTGGAATTTAGAGTATATTATACTTAAGTTCTTCCACAACTTAAGTTTCCTGTAATAAATAATAAACGTAGGCTAAACTCATCAAATTACGGTTCTGATATTCATTACATTTGCTTATATATGATCCCCTTAAAAGGCGCTTTATTTCACACAAATACAGATCATATAGTCAAATTATAGTTAAATCGCCTCTTTTGTGTACCATGCCCGGTTCATGTTGTCATAAGGACCAAGGTCGCTATACCAGGTCACAAGTCATTCAACTGTTTCTAAGTTCTTTTGCCTAGTATAACAGCTCATACTCTTTTTTTCTTGATTCAAAGTGAGACCTGAGATTGTTACATGCTATCATTATAACAACAAAACACAGTACCAAAAGACTATGTACAGCCTTAAAATCAAGAATAGTTCTTGTATTTCTGAGCGTTGATTTTTGTCTTTAATCACTACTTATTTTGAGGACTATATACAACGTGGTGACTCGTTACTGCTATCAAAAAATTGAATGTAAAAAAAACTGAACATTCTAATTAACCAAGGATGAAGGAATATGGAAGTTTGGAGAGAGTGGAAGCAAAAGTAAAAGAATTGTCCACTATGGGAGTTGAACCCATGATCCCCGCATTTCGAGGGTAAGATCATGGGTCATTACTCCCATGATCCATACTGATACGAGTGCGATGCCTTAGCCTCTTGGCCAAGTGGACTTTAAGTATCGAACTAACGACGCTTTATTTCTTCAAGAAAAATGGTAAACCAACCTGGCCACATAACCACATTCATTATTTAATAAAATCCTTCATAGTTTTCAAGCCCCCAAACGCAGTTAAGGTTACCCGACACTGTCATGGTTCAATGGATCGGACATGGATGTAAGTCAACAATGGTCCTCAGTTCGAAACCAAGCCATGCTTTGCACACTATTTCACCTCAAACATGAGGATGTAATTAACACTACATGTGTATAACCCAAGTAACGTTGACCTTCCTAGCAATGGTATAAACCGAACGACTTAGACTTTAG
The DNA here is from genome assembly GCA_003708145.3 of Phaffomyces orbus. Lineage (NCBI taxonomy): Eukaryota > Fungi > Ascomycota > Saccharomycetes > Phaffomycetales > Phaffomycetaceae > Phaffomyces > Phaffomyces orbus. The sequence continues at coordinate 6,995 of PPNK03000038.1, forward strand.
TTAACTGGAGTTTATCATTCCATCTAGCTCGACAGTGGTGGGCCATTTTTACAGATGTTCTGGCAACAAGTACTTAAAGCGCACGAAACATAGTCGAACAGGAACAGGCCAAATAGGCAAGACTGAACCGATACTAGCTCATATAGCCCCAGAAGATCATAAGTTATAGAGATAAGAAGTTGTGACAAATGTCAAATTTGAAGTTATATTGTACAAACCAAAGAGTTACAGTAATTCATAGATGAAAGAGAAAGGTCGTGTGTTCGAAATGTATTGAGTCATTACAAGTTACTGATAGAGCTAAGTGGTATTTGACCAATTGTGTATTCCAGGTACTACTGTTGAAACTTAAGTAACATTCATGTTCATTGCTTGAAGGAATCTACAGTACAATCATGTCAACAAATAACCCGTCACACAATAAAGAATACGTAAATATTCCAACTAATTACTTAGTTTTTGGTGTTTCTTTCTTGGATTTCTCAGCATAGATCTTTTCTGTAAATGGTTCTTCGAATTTTAACGCAATGGTGTATAATAGATGAACAATTAAAGTTGCAAATAAACCTGCAGGTTTACCAAAGTATAAAGAAACACCTAAGAATGATAAGGTAGAACCAACATACATTGGGTTATCTAAGACGTTGAAAGGAAAACCAGTAACTCTATGTTCCATCAAGATACCGAAATAATCACCTAAATAAGTACCAGTAACACCTAGTGCCCACATTGAAGTTAGGACAAAGATATTACCTAAAGCGAAGGAAACAACACCAGCATACTGGTAGATTGGATCAGAGGTTAATAGAATAGATGTGTTTTGCTCTCTTAAAGCCTTTTCAAAAAGATGATCTCTAAAGATACCTAACGAAAAAATGGTTAATGCAAGAACATAACAACCCTTTTTAGGACCACCGGCTATCTTTGTTAAAAAGTGAGTATTGTATTCTAGTCTAGCAACGACATTCCAGAAGATTGGATTGAAGCAAATAGAAGCTAAAGCAACTAAGTTATACATTGTTAGTAAGGGTGTTTGAATTCATGAACTTTGACACATACGTTGGAAAGAAGGTTTAGTGATATCGACATCAAGAGTCAATTCGTTCAAGATATCAGATCCTTTTTGGAATATTTCGGCCATTATAAACAATTCACTCAATATAGAACTAGTAACTGATTGAGTTTCTTACAAAATTTGACTTTTTTATAATAGAGTCTTATTCGCATGTGACAATTTTCCATTTTAAAAAAAAGCGTTCGGATTTATGATCGTAACTATGTGGAAGAATCAAACTGTTGATCAATGAATCTCTCTTGAGGTTGGCCAAAGAATCACATCAGATGGCAGTTCAAGTGGTCTGATGACGTTTTAAGGATAATGTTGGTGAAATTTGAAGTTTTAAAGCTGAATTTTCAGATTTGAATGCACTGTCGCATTGTCTAGACCTAATACAGTAATTATTAAAACTTGACACAAAATTCAACTTCTTGAGGCTAACCATGTTTCAAGTAATGAAATGATATAATTGATGCGATATCTTATAACTGATATATTTCAGCAATGATATCTTTCGTAAATGAATAAAATGGAATTTAAAATGGAAGAAACTAAGCTGTCTTCACCAACTACTCTAGACTCAGGTTCAACTACTACTGAAAGAGTTTTATATAATTTGGATATTGAAGACAGTAACATCAATCAAGAATATTATGATTCAAAACATATCAAAAAACCATCACTTTACATGCTATTCCAGAAAAATGATATTCCTTTGCAATTATTTGCCATTTTAATAACGATATCATCTGCTCTTACACCACCAATATCTGCTATTTTAATGGGTAGAGTATTTGAAGTTTTATCAAAACTAGCTAAAAGTGAATATGCAACAATTTCAGACTTTATGAGTGATATTACAGTTGCGACAATGGCTTTGTTAGCTTTAGGGGCAGCTTCAATCCCCGTTACATGGCTGACTATTACTTCATGGATGGTCATTGGAGAAAGACACGCAATTAGAGCAAGAAAGCTTATGTTTCACACTTATTTGAGAAAAGAAATTGAATGGTTTGATTCTAATGAACAAGTTGTTGGTGATTTGACTCAACTTAACAGATGTGTTGAAGAATTAAGAGCAGGTAATTCAGAAGCAACTGCTTTGACTCTTCAAAATGTGGTAACCATTGTTGCACTTTTAGCAACATCACTTTACTACTCTTGGTCAGTTACTTTAATCATGATATGTTCAGCTCCTTTAATATTGATTTTATCACTAGTTTTTGCAAAATTAGTTGAAAAATTCACAGCTTTAGAAAATTTAGAGACAACAAAAGCTGCAAAGATTTTCGATTGGTCTTTGAGTTCTGCAAAACTAGTGCGTCTTTTCCAAACTCAATCTCAAGAGTATGAAAAATTCAATAATGCTGTGACTCTTTGTAAAAAAGCGTTTATCAAATTATCATTTGTCTCCAGTTTAAACATGGGTTCAATTAGATTCATTATCTTATGTATGTTTGTTCAAGGTTTTTGGTTTGGTTCTGATCAAATTAGAAAAGAAAATGTTAAAGCTGGTCAAGTTATTACTTGTTTTACATCTTGTTTAATGCTGGGTGAATCATTCAGAGGTATGTTACCACAAATAATTACCATTCAGAAGGGCAATGTTGCAATGAAAAGACTTCAAAGTTTGATTGAATTAAAATCCAAAACAATTAAGAGTTATCGTGATCATCATATAAACACCATCAAGTTATATCCAGATGTCTGCAATGGTGATATTAAATTCAAAAATATTGAGTTTAGTTATCCAACAAGACCACAAATTAAAATTTTAAAAAACGTTAGCTTACACTTCCCAAAGGGTCAATTAACTTTTATCGTTGGTAGATCAGGTTCTGGTAAATCAACTTTATCTAATTTATTATTGAATTTCTATTCTCCTTTAAAAGGTAGAGTTGAAATTGATGGATTTAACGTATCTGATGTTAATAAAGATTGGTTAACCGATAATATTACTTTGGTTGAACAATCTTGTACTTTATTTAATGATTCCATAAGAGCCAATATATTAATGGGTAATAGTGGTAAAAAGGTTCTTGATGAAGAAGTCACACTCAGAGATGCCATTCAAATGTCACTGCTTCAAGAAGTTATTAGAGATCTCCCAGATGGTTTAGAAACTCTTGTCGGTACTGATGGCATTCAATTAAGTGGTGGTCAACAAGAAAGAATTGCACTTGCGAGAGCTAGAGTTCGTGATACTCCAATTTTGATTTTAGATGAATCTGTGAGCGCCTTAGATATCGTACTAAAAGATTTAATCATTGAAGCGATCAAGAAATGGAGGGTTGGTAAAACTACCATTATACTAACTCATGAGTATAATCAAATCAAAGCCGATGATTTTGTTTATTTAATGGAAAATGGTGAAGTTACTCAATTTGGTTATAGAAAAGACCTAGAAAGACAAGAAGGTATCTTTAAAAGACTTCTGGTATTGCAAGAACTTTCCCTCAATGAAGAAGAATCATTTGGTAATTTTGACTTTATTGATGAACACCCTCCTTCTCAATTCTTAGAAGAACAGAATACATCAATCGCAAAAGTTTCATCCAGATGGTCAACATTTTATCCAGTTAGCTTTTTTAATGAAAATGAGATGTTTGCATTAGATAAAGAAACTTCATTTCTTGCTAAACCAATAACTCAAAGAAGAAACAAAAGAACTAAAAATGACATTGAAACTGGTGAACTTGAAAACACAGAAGAAGAAGAAAGAAAGGGACAAAAAACCAGACCTGATTTAACACCAATTACCAAGATTGTTCACAAAATGTTTCAAACAGTCGAAAGAAAATCAATTTTACTACTTGGTATTATATTCAGTTTATTGAATGGTGCAGTTAATCCTATTTTCTCTTACTGTTTTTCTAAATTATTGGTAGGTATAGTTCCACAGGGAATTGGTTCTGATGTTGGTCAACCTAACTATTTACTCAAATGGTCTTTGATTGTCATTGGTTTAGCCTTGTTTGATGGTTTAACAACATTTTCAAAAGATTTTTTATTAGATTATTCAAGTGAACTTTGGGTATTTTCATTAAGAAGAAAAGTGTTTTCTGCAATTTCAAAACAATCACTATCGTGGTTTAGTTTGAAAACTAGCAATGCTTCAGAGGTCAACACACTAGTATTGAACGATTCAAGGGATTTAAGATCTTTAGTGTCCCAGTTTTTAAGTATAATTTCAACTGTTATAGTCCTTGCTAACGTTGGTCTGATTTGGGCTTTCATTAAAGGTTGGAAATTATCATTAGTTTGTATTTCATTCATTCCATTATATATGTTGGTGACGGGTTTGTATGCTAGTGTTTTACAAACATCTGAAAACCAGTACAAAAACTCAGTTGCAGATTTGGAATCTCAATTATATGAAGTTGTTAAAGGTATCAAAACAATCAGAACATTAAAATTGAAATCTCATTTTCAGAATAAATTTGATGATAAAGTTGATGTTCTACAAAACATCTCCAGAAAAAGAGCTATATATACTGGATTTGGTGTTGCTGTTACATCTTCTTTAAATTTTGCAGTTCAAGGTATTTTGTTATATTATGGTATGAAGTTAGTTGGTAATCAAAAATACACGGTACAACAATTAATGGAAACTTTTGTCTTATTACTATTTTCAATCATGAGTTGTGCACAGTTGATGAATTCAATTCCAGAAGTAAGTAGAGGTCAAAGAGCAGGAACTTACATTTTCAACATTTTAGATATGATTCCTTCAGAGTCTGAAACTCAAGGTTATCTTATTCCAGATCAAAATTTCAATGAAACAGAAATTTTAAAATTTGATAAAGTTAATTTCTCATATCCTTCAACACCAAATCAAAGAGTTTTAAAGAATGTATCATTCAATATTAAAAAAAATGAACACGTTGCAGTCATTGGTGAATCAGGTTCAGGTAAATCTACAGTCACTTTATTAATCACAAGATTATTTAAATTCAAAGATGAATCTGTTTTTTTCCAGGATATAGATGTTAATAATATTAACATAAACTGGTTAAGAAACAAGATTGCATTAGTTGATCAAAAAGCCGTGTTCTTCAATGGTACAATTCAAGAAAATTTAATATATGGTTTATCTGATATAAGTGAGGCAAAGATAATCAACTCTTTGAAATTGGCCAACGTTTATGAATTTGTTGAATCTTTACCATTGGGATTAGAAACAAGAATTGATACTTCATTGATATCAGGTGGTCAAGCACAAAGATTATCAATTGCAAGAGCTTTATTAAGAGATCCTGAAGTTTTGATTTTAGATGAATGTACATCTGCTTTAGATTCAGAAAGTTCACATAAGATTTCAGAATTGATAAAGAATAATTTAAAAGATATAACAGTGGTAATGATTACACATTCTGGAGAGTTGATGAAAGTTTCAGATAGAGTGTTAACTATGAAAAATGGTTCCATAGTAGAGCAAGGTCCATTTAATCATTTATTCAACAAACGCGGTGAATTATATAGAATTATAACAGCTGGTTTAAACTAAAGAGATGTGAAAACACATCAAAAACAACTTTTATATATAGTTTATTCTTTATTTTAGATATCATTTAAAAAAGTTTTATTTATAGTTTGATCTTTATAAGCTGACATTAACATAAGGAACTTCAACGTCTTCACCTTTGGCATCATCGGTACAAATTTCTAAAATCAAAGTTTTAACATGAGATGGGAGGTCTTTCTTAGTGACCAGTTTAATTAATTCAGTTAATTTCAAATTTTCTCTTTCTTTAACTTTCTTTGGAGAGAAAAAACTAGCATATAATAAAGAAACATCATAAGACAACATTGTGATTTCTAAACCTTCGTCATTTTGGAAATGATCAATGATTTCCTTTAATGTAACATCTCCTTTAATATCGAATCTATCCCAAATTTTATCAAATGTTTTACCATTATAAGAACCTTTTGGTGAAGCAATTGGTTCTGAAAATCCAAAGAATGGTAAGGCTAAATTGATAAACCCATTTTTATAATCTTCAATGTTATCTCTACCATCCACGACTTTATATAACTCTAATTGAGCTAAACCTGTAACTAAAGCAGTTGTAGTAGCAATAGCTGGGATGATTTTACCAGCAATGAATTTAGTTTTCACACGATCAGCAATTTCAATTTGATAATTCAAAGCTCTAGCATTTGATGCGGCAGTGATAAATTCAATATGATGATTAGAATCATCATCTTTTTCAAATTCAACAGGGTTTAATCTATAGCCAGCTAAAGTTGATGGTAATGGTAAAGAAGCAGCTAATTTTTTCAATTCATCAGCTTCCAAACTTTGTTGAGCATTTGGATCTGGATCTTCGTCATTAACTTGAATTTTAACATCAGAACGAGGATTAAATGGTTCGATTGTTAAAGAGTCTAAAATTTTAGCATAAGTTGATTTATCAGCTTCACCAAAATCACCTTTTAATCCATAATTGAAAGCGCGTAAATTAGCAGCACCAATAACGAAATCCAAATGATCTTTGTTATTGATATCAAAATCCAATGGAGTTGGAGCACGTTTAGTACCAGACCAAAATTGACCACCATTTGAAGTTTTAGCATCAGCTGGGAAATTGTATAATAATTGTTTAATGTCATGGTTAAATTTTTTTTCAAATTCAAGTCTTGCCCATTTAATACAATCTTCAAATGAATAAGGTCTATTATTTAAAGATTCTGAAATTTGTTGTAAGATATTCTTAACATCACCACTTTGTTTTAAAGTAGCCTCTAAATAGTTTGGTTGTGATAGATATAAATTAACATTTTCAGCAGCTTCTGTGAAATAACCTTGGAATAATGATTTAGCCCAAGCGATGGTATGATCAATTTTATTTGGGAATGAACGTAAAGTACATAAAGGAATTGATTTTTCCGGTGGATCTTGAGAAGATGAATAAGATTCAGTTAAACCTGGAACAACAACTTGGGTATTACCTTTAGTACCTAAAGTACCACTTTCTAATAAAGGTTTTTTGAAGAAGACACAACGACGATCAACGTAAGTTCTGGCATCAATGTTATCTAAAGCATTAGTAACGAAATCTAAATCTTCCCAAAATTCATTATTGAAAATATCTTCAGTTTCAGGACCAACTTTATCACTTTTAAATTCAATTTTACCAGCTAAATCATTATTAATTGCAATGGCAGCTAATGTGGCAACTTCTGATTTAGTTTTACCAACATCTTTTGGTCTAAATAAGAACTGACGGTTTAAATTTGATTTTTCAATGGTGTCATTATCAGTAACAGTAATTTTACCATCTGGACCAGAACCTAAACCCAATAAAGCCCAGTTTTTCAAAACTTCACAACCAATGGCACCAGAACCAACTAAGAAGGTTCTTGAATTGGCTAATTTTTGTTGAAAATCTAAACCAAAAACAGCGATTTGAGCATCATAACGAGAATTGATTGGTTTTGTATTTTCAGCATTTCTTGGACAAGATTTTGGTAAAGATTCCAAAGAATCAAAATATAAGAATTGTTTAATTGGAGTGAATTTACCAGAACAAGCTTTCAGGACTTCTTGAGCTACTAACCCACCTAAGAATGCAATAACTGGAGGAATATCACCAGTTGCTTGATAAGATAGTTCTCTTAATAGATCTTCATTTAAATCACCTTCAAATTTAGTTTGTTCAGCTAAATTTTTGGTCAAGTGTAAAAATTCGTTAGCATCTTCATCATTAAATGGTCTTGGTAAATGACCTCTTTTTTCTTTGAACTGATGTAAAGATTGGAAACCTAAATGTAATTGACCTGGACGATCGAATTTAGCAAAATCTGAAAAAACGAATTCTGGATTAGCCAATTGATCAATTAAAGATTGAAAACTAATGTTATTAGGAACTTTAACTTGAGTATAAATACCACCTTTAACATAGGTACCAAATTTCGACACATCACCAATTTTAAAGGCAAATGGACCCAGCACTTCCACTTTAAATAATTCTCCGTTATTGATATCTAATCCTTCAACTTCAGTGAATTTAATGTAATCACCATCTTCTAAACCATGACGGCTCTCAACTAAAACAGAAACAGTACCATCTTGTTCAATATCTGAAATGATACCAGTATCTGGTTCTTCACCAGTTGCATCGATAACCGTGAAATCAGTACCTAAATCAACAAAGACGTTACCGAATAAACCTCTTGAGTCAGAAGATATGAATTTGATGTTATTAGCGTGAGTGAAATTATTAATTTTAACTTGCTCTTCAAGGGATAAATCAGTAGCAACAATGACTTGATATTTGGATAAACTTTGCTCTGATAAATCACTAGTGATTGAGATTGGCACGTAAGCGTTCAATTCTGCTAATTTAGGTTCGGTGGCATCAGCTCTTGATTTCCCAATATCTGATTCTGATAAGAAGAATTGAGAGGATAAATCTCTTAATTCAACAGGGCTTGGATCGCAGATGGTTAACGATTTGACACCTGCTAGTGTGACGTTTTTGGCAGTTTCAACACCTAGTCCACGTAGACCAATGATAAGGACGTTGGAGTTCTGCATTTTAAGCATTGCTTCTTTACCCAAGACGTATAACTGACGTGAGTACAAACTTTCGTCAATTTCACCGCTTGGAGAAGGAGTATCGACATCAATTTGTTCAGACATGGTTAGCTAGAAGGATGTTAGCGAGTTGAGCTGGACTTTGTAGAGGAGGTGGGTATTACTTACTTTGGAGAGCTGAAGATTGACTTTGTTTTGGTGGCAATTTGTTGTTGTTTTTAATTAAATTTTGGTTTTCACTAGACTGTTCGGTGCGGCCACAGGCAGAGACTCTAGACGGGAACTCTTGCCAGAAGTTTGTTGCTCTATCTGAAAGGAAACACTTAATTCTTCTAGACAGAGAGAGAGACAATGGTTAACTTTGCTTTGAAAGAGTTGTACGGAGGCGCTCTGACGGTGGAACTGCCAGACGGCTTACTGGACGCCTCAGAGTTCAGACAGATTCCAGATACTCAGGAAGTGTTTGTCAGTTTGGCAGAGAACGAGGACGATTATGAGGAAATTATCAAAAATGATTCGATTATTGTTGATTTGATGGAATCTTTGGACGTTAGTGACCCTAAAGAGGCATTGAAAAAACACTTCCAGGAGATCTCATCCTTGAATGACAATGAAGCCAATTGGAAGCTGCTCAGTACAGAAAAAGTTGAGAACTCATCAAACTCGTCTGCTCTGATTGGAGTTGGGCTGGAGCCAGCTTTGAAATGGGGAAGGAAAGAAGATGTGGAAGGTTCCCAGGCAAGTGAATACAAGCCAACACTGGTCGTGGTTCTGGGGCTTATACGGTTAGACAAAGTTGACACTGATGTCTTATTAACGTTCAATGTCCTATTCAATAATGCTCAAGAACTGGAAGAACTGAACAAATTGGACCAGACTGGATTCGTTGAAAGCGAGAATAAAGCCTACAGAAGAATAGAGTTCGCATTGAGAGTCATCAGAACTGCCATCAAGTCGTTCAAAGTGGTAAGCTGGGATTTATTCGCTTAATATTTTCCAAATTTGATCCATTTTGTGCGGTTTTTTCACTGAATATATACAAACCAGCCTTGGTGAACTTGAATAAACACAAACAACACCCCTTTTCCATAGTCTTTCAGCTCTTAAAAGCTGGATATCTCTTGAGTCACATGACGTTGGTTTTTTTTTTCCTTGAAATGCCCAAAACAAAAACAAAAAAAAATATAAAAAAAGAGAAGGAAACTTTTCATTCTTTGATCTATCTTTCTGAATTCGATTCAAAAGTTCTCTATCGGATTGGATAAACTCTCGAACTGAGTCACCTGTGAAATAAGTCGCTATTTTGCTACAAAATTCCTCACAACGGCCAAATCTATTGAAAAAAAATCAAGTACTTATCGCAACTATATTTGATTATCATGGCCAGAACTTCAGGCTTGAAAAGACTTTTATTTATTTCAGTTGCAATCATATCTGTGCTTGGACTTCTGTACAAGTTTTCGCCAGACAAAACACCGGATTTTCAAGACGTGTTGAAACAAATCCCTAATGAAAACCTGTTATCAAGTATAAATTTAAACAAAGAAGATGAAATCACAGATAAATTCGAAGCAATTGCAAACAAACTGTTAAAACAACAAGAGGAAAGAATCTTGGAACTACAAGAAAACAATAAAAACTTGGAAAAAAAAATCGAAGCACTAAGAAGACCTCCATCTGATGCAACTCTAAGAGAAAAATTGGCCTTCTTATTCCCATATGACGTTAAAAAGAAATTCCCTGCTTATATATGGCAAAGTTGGAAATATGGGTTAAATGATGAAAGATTTGGTGAAAAATTCAAAGAAGGTGAAACTCAATGGGCTGTTAAAAACCCAGGTTTTGTTCATGAGTTATTCAATGATGATACATCTCATGCTATTGTTCATTATTTATACGCTTCCATCCCTGAGGTCGTTGACGCTTATGAAGCGTTACCATCAATCATTTTAAAGATGGATTTCTTCAGATATCTAATCTTATTGGCAAGAGGTGGTATCTATGCTGACGTTGATACTTTACCATTACAACCTGTTCCAAATTGGATTCCAGAAAATGTTTCTCCACAAGAGATTGGTATGATTATTGGTATTGAAAGTGATCCAGAGACTCCTGATTGGAGAAAGACTTATGCAAGAAGATTACAATTTTGTCAATGGGTTATTCAATCCAAACCAGGTCATCCAATCTTGAGAGAAATTGTTTCTCAAATCACTGAAAAAACTTTAGAAATGAAATCGACAGGCGATTTAAGAATCACTAATAATCTAGATATCTTAGAATGGACGGGTGCAGGTATCTGGACCGATGTTGTTTTCACTTATTTTAACGATTATGTTCAATCTGGTATTTTCACTAAAGTCACTTGGAAGGATTTCACTAAATTAGAGCTTCCTAAATTAGTCTCTGATATCTTGGTCTTACCAATCACGAGCTTCTCTCCTGGTATTGGTACAATGAGAGCTAAAGATGAAACCCATCCATTAGCATTTGTTAAACATTATTTTGAAAATATTTGGAAGAAAAATTAATTTTGTTGATAGTTGAATAGAAAGTTTAGATATCATTTTCGTTACAATATTGTTTATTTCGTTTATGTAAAAGTCTCACTGACTTGCTCCCTACTCATTATAGATAGATCCATCACTCATCGCTCATCACTCATCACTCATCACTCATCACTCATCTTCTCTTACGTAATCTTTTTTGATTCTTGATTCTTGATTCTATTGTGTACTCTCTTTCTGGTAATTTTGTGTAAAATGAAACAAACTAGGTCTGAGAGACTTTTTTAATCAACATCAAGAGTATTATTGTCTTCCCTTTATTAGTTCATTAAACAAAGATGTCACAATTCAAATTTGACGATGTCGAACCGTTACCTTTAAATCCACCAGATGTCACCATTTCTGTAATCATGTACACTGAAGAGTATAAAAGATCTTTAGGACTTTTAAGAGCATTACAATCCAACAATGAATACTCAGAAAGAGCAATCTATTTGACTGGACAAGTGATTGAATTAAATGCTGCTCATTATACCGTATGGCAATACAGGTTCCAAAATATAATCAATCTAAATAAAGATATCGATGAAGAATTGAATTGGTGTGAAGGTATAGCCGTTGATAATATCAAAAACTATCAAATTTGGCATTATAGACAACTTTTATTGAACAAACAATTTGAAATCACAGGTGTTAAAAATGCAAGAAGAGAATTTCCATTAATGGAAGTTATGTTAGATGATGATTCTAAAAATTATCACGTTTGGTCATATAGAAAATGGGTTGTTAAATGGTCTCAATATTGGGATACTGAATTAGAATTTGTTGATAGGTTCATACAGAAGGACGTTTATAACAATAGTGCTTGGTCTCATAGATATTTTGTATTCTTTGACAGAGATGAAAATTTGCTAAAAAACGAATCAGAATTTAATAATGAAATTCAATACGTTATCTCTAAGATTAGATTAGCTCCACAAAATGTTAGTCCCTGGAATTATTTGATTGGGATTCATGAAGGTTTAAATAAAAGCTTGATAGGATTGAAAGAATTAGCTCTATCATTCGCTGATGTTGTTGAAGAACACAAAACTAACCAACTTGATTCAATACCTGCTTTAGAGTTATTGATTAAAATATATAAACTTGAAAATCATAATGATTTAGTCTTGAAAGGTTACGATTTGTTAAGTGGTAAATATGATCCGATCAGATCTAACTACTGGACTTATCAAAAGTCTTTAGTTGTTTAGATAAAAAGTACAAAGAAAAGTTTCAATTATTTTATTTATTCACCCTTGTAGTCTTCATAGCTCATCTCTTAAAATCTTGTTTAGTTTCTCCTTAGATCCGTTTGGTGTTATAACAACATATTCAATAATCAAATCTCCATGTTCATAAGATTCTCCATCATCTTCTATTATTGGCATACCTTTACCTTTAATGATTTCTATTTCTCCATTGAATATACTTTCACCTTTACCTCTTTTTAAAACTATTTTTTCATCTTTATCAAAAGTTTGTAAAATTCTTTTCCAATCCCCAAATAATGCTTCTTTTAATGATACCACTTCAGTACGGTACAAATTATGGAATCTTCTTCTATAACCTAAATTATGATCTTTTCTTTCTTTAACATGAACCAATAAATCCCCACTGTGATGATCTGGATGATGATCACCTTTACCTTGAAACACTATAACATGATCTCTTGGTGTACCTGCATTGATTTTAAAATCAAATTTTCTATTTTCTCTAACAACTCTATTTCCTGTACATTTAGAACATTTATGTTTAAAAGTTTGACCTCTACCATTACATTTATCACATGTTGTTTGGAATTGTTGGAACATTCCTGGAGCTAATTGATGTTTAACAATCTTAACACCATGGCCTTGACATGATTTACAAGTTTCTGTCTTACCATCTGATGAACCTGCTCCACCACATTTATCACAAATATTTTGCATATTAACTTCAAATGAGTACATAACACCAGTATAGGCATCCTTTAACGAAATCTCAATATTGATTTCTGAATCACGACCCCGTGGCTTCCCTTGCCTTTGTTGTTGTCTACCAGCACCACCAAAGAATGAAGCAAATGGATCAAACCCACCACCACCTTGTTGACCACCGTTTTTCAAACCTTCTTCCCCGTATTTGTTATAAATAGATCTTTTTTCTTCATCACTCAAAACGTCATATGCCTCACCTACTTCAATGAACTGCTGATGTGCTTCTTCATCATTTGGGTTCTTATCTGGATGAAATTTCTTACTTAATGTTCTATATGCAGATTTTATGTCTTTATCAGTAGCATCTCTACCAACACCCAACACTTTGTAGTAATCCTTCTCAGCTATCGCCAGATGGATCAAGCAAATTGACACAAACAACAAGAACTTAGTCAACAGTATCATCTCTTTCAAGATCAGCTCCCCAAACAAACAAAACTCTTTCCACCTCATCGATGCAAAAATTTACACGTAAGCACAATTGGTGTCTGGATGCTTAAATGGTTATTTCCGATGGTCGCGATGAGATGAAAAAAATTAAGTAGACTGAAAAGCCTTAAAAAGAATACTAATTAGTAATAGTTTCCACTCAGTTCAAACATCAAGAAATATGTCTCAGTTCACTTGTAATACATGTGCCTTGCAGTTTCCTTCTGCGGAAGATCAAAGAACCCACATGAAATCAGAATGGCACAGATATAACTTAAAGAGAAGAGTTGCTAATTTACCTTCCATTGATGAAGCTTTATTCAATCAGAAAGTTTCAAAATTAAGTATAAACAAAGAAGGTGAAGACGCTGCTCCTCAAAAGGAAACCGTTAAGCAAATGACCAAAAAGGAACATAGAAGAAGGGGAAGAGAAGAGCTATTAGAAAAGAAAAGACAATTATTAGAAATCGCTAGACAAAATATGATGAACGCCTCAAGGTTATGTGATGATAATGGTAATAAACTTGTCTTTGAACAAATTCAAAAACCAAAAGAAGTTGAAGAAGAAGAAGAAGAGATTGAAGCTGAAATCAAACAAATAATTGAACAAACTGAAGAAATTGAGTTAACTGAAGAACAAGAACTTGAGAAAATCATGGAAGAAAAAATCAAGAATAAAGTGGAAATCCCATTAGAAACATGTATATTCTGTAACAAAAATTTCCCAGAATTTGAAGAAAATATTGAACATATGTCAAAATTTCATGGGTTTTACATTCCTGAACAAAAATTCCTTGTGAATAAAAAAGGTTTAGTCTCATATTTGAGTGAAAAAATCGGTGTCGGTAACTTATGCTTAGTTTGTACTTATCAAGGTAGAACCTTGGAAAGTGTTAGATCACATATGTTAAGCAAAAGACATTGTCAAATTCCCTATCATACTGAAGAAGAAAAATTGGAAATTTCAGAATTTTATGATTTCACTTCAACTTATAAAGAAGTTCAAAGCAATGAAGAAGATTGGGAAGATGAAGGTGAGATTGTTGGCTCTGATGATGAAGACTTCGACGAAGAACCACCAAAAGAATTGATATATAATGATGGTACTGAATTACATTTGCCATCAGGTGTTAAGATTGGTAATCGTACACTATCCAGATATTACAAACAGTACTTTAAACCAGAAAGAGAATTGACTCAAGGTCAAGGTACTATCATTGCTGCTGAATCTAGACATCTTGCCGTTGTTCAAGATAGAAAACAATTACTAGAGACTAAAAGAGTTTGGAAAAATCAAAAATTTCATGAAGATAGAGACGATAGACATGCTCAAAAATTCATTAATAACCAACCTCATTATAGGGATCAATTGTTACAATAGGTTGTGGTTGTGTCTATTTTCCAGGTGTTTCATATATGTTTTCGTTCGTTCAGTTTAATTAATTATATGGTTTTTATTTTTGCATTAAATCTTAATTTGATTTAGAATACAATATACGTTTTTGATAGGATATGATGAGAGTTTTTTGATAATGAATATATGTAGCTATGTGTGTGAATCAAGTTCTCAGTTTCAAGGTAGACTCATTATGTGCATTATGTACGATTTGTATAATTAGCTTCAATTATTGTAATTTGAAGAAAGATATTAACGGTGCAGGACAACACTGTTTTTATATAATAGAAAAAGAAATAATGTAAGAGTTAGAGTAAATAAAGAATATGAGCTAATAAGTTGTATAGTTTTTGATACTTTGAGAAGAAGATTAATAATTAATTATATATAGGATGGACCTATCTCTAATCTAGCTAATTCAGAGAATTCCATAAATTTAGAATACCTACTTTCAGCTTGATCAAAATCATCATGGGACTCTCGAAACAGATCGAAAAAAACCAAATCGAAGAAGGATTTGATAGTAAATATAAAGCAGTTGGTGTGATTTTGAGTCCTGATTTCTTCCAAAAAATTGACTCATCATTAGTCCAGTAGTTTTCTAAAATTCTGATCTCATCTTATAACCTGGCATTCTGATCTTTCGATCAGTCGACATCATATACCAACTATTTACTAAACTAATTTAAAATCTACTCTGTTGACTTTTGAGTCTTGACTCTTGACTCTTGAGTCCTTATTAGGATTCCGGGTAACATCAATTTGACACATTTTTGTCATCAAGTCCAAAAACTAAAAACTATATCGTGAACTTTTAAGCATGGATATATAAAAGACATGAAAATGATACTAATGAGGTAATTTCAATTTTCCAATCAAAAAAATGTTTTATTTAATTATTACTCATGCAATTATAATATTATAAATATTTCAATTTTAGAAGATCAGTTATATTTTGATTTTTCTTTCTCTTAAATATAAATTGTTAATCTCTTGAATATTTTTATTTTACTCCGATGGTATACAGTCGGATAGAAAGAGAGACAGCTAGCTCATGTAGTTGCACAGCTAGACGACGAAGACGTAGTCGTTAAATAACATTGCTCGACGTCTACGTCAGTATGACCCATTATTTGAGTATTAGAGCTGGTTAGTCTCCAGCTGGTTAATTTTATCAAGTATATTATTATTTATACGTATGCCTGATCCTAACTGAATAGTTATAACTCCATAAATCAGCGTAATCAGCCTAATTAGTGAGCCTACGAGATTTATAGTTTCGTTGATTGATATGTGTAGTTTTGTGTAGTTTTTTTCATTGAATTATGGCTCATTTTGTATCTTTTACTTTTGTACCCAGTTTGTTAACGGAGCGACTAAATTACTCTTTCCAACAGTTTATATGCCACAATTTATAAATCACACAATGAAAAATCTTTCGATGAGTGGCTTAATCCACTATAAGAACTGCTCTCTATCAGACTCACAACACAAAGGTCATTAATACTTCAACCTTACACACAAATAATGACTCAACCTCAAAAGAAATTGAGAAAAACAAAGAGATCAGAACCATTCATCTTAAACTTCTTTGAAGCCTTGACTCCAGTTTTACACGCCCCTGGTCAATGGAGAAATCCTCGTGATAAATCAAGAAACTACTACAAACCAGAATATTGGGTCAAGATTGCTCAATTAGCTGAAAAGGGTAAACTACATGGTATTTTCTTTGGTGATTCATTGGGTATTTATGGTGGTTATAAATCTCAAGATTTAGATGGTCCATATAACTTCCAAGAAGCTGCTAAATCAGGCAATAACTTCCCAAAGAATGATCCAACTGCTTACGTTGCAGCAATGGCTATCTCCACTAAAAATATTTGTTTTGGTATCACTTGTTCAACGATATCTGAACATCCATACCATTTTGCAAGAAGATTGGCTACACTAGACCATATTTCTAATGGTAGATTTGGCTGGAACGTCGTCACCACTGCTGTTCCAGCAGCTGCCAGACAGTTATCAATTGATAATAAACAAGAAGATAAAAATTTAAGATATGAGAAAGCTGATGAATATTTACAAGTCGTTTATGAGCTATTACTATCATCTTGGAGAGATGATGGTGTTGTCTTTGATACTAAACGTGGTTATGTCTCCGATCCTGATGCTATTAGAGAAATCAATCATGTTGGTAGACATTTCAAAGTTCCTGGTCCTCAAATCACTGAACCTTCACCACAAAGAATGCCATTAGTTATCCAAGCTGGTACTTCATTAAAGGGTGAGAATCTAGGTGCTAAACATGCTGAGCTAATCTTTAACGTTGGTTCAACCCCTGAGGCTTTAAAAGAAAAAATTGCATTCACCAGAAAATTAGCTAAAGAGGTTTATGGAAGAGATCCAACCCATGTTAAATTTGTCACTCAAATTGCAGTTATAATTGGTAAGACTCATGAAGAAGCGGTTGCTAAGTATGAAGAATTGAAAAAATATACCGACTTTGAAGGTATTTTCACCCAAATTGGTGGTATAGGATTTGATCTATCAACTGTTGATTGGGATTTTGATTTAAGTAAATCTGAAGATCCAGCATTTAGAGGATTTGCTGAGAATTTTAAAAAGAATTTCCCAAATCCAGAGGACATTGTTGTTACTAAAAGATTTTATGCTGAAAATTATCACAATACTAATACTCATTTTGTTGGAACTGCTAAAGAGGTTGCAGATTTAATGGAAGATTATGCAGAGAGATCTGATGTTGATGGCTTCAGTATGACGAACGTTGTCTTTCCTGAAAATTTTGAAAATATTGTTGAGTATCTGATTCCTGAATTACAAGAAAGAGGATTAGCTCAAAAGGAATATACTGTTGATGGTGGTACTTATAGAGAAAATGTTTATAGAAAACCAGGTCAAAAATACTTGCCAGAAGATCACTATGCTTATCCATTACAATGGAGAAAAGGAGTTTCTAAAAAAGAATTTCAGGATTCTTTAGCTAAATATAAAAAAACACAAGACGATTTAATTATTTTAGCTAATGATTAGTATCTTTTATCGTTTATGTGTGAAATATAATAGAAGTTACGAATAACACTAAAGTAGGATTTATTTCTGTTCGGATTGACACAAAAAAAAAATAAATTTGTTCAAATTGTTTCTTAAATATTTATGAACTGAAAGAAAAATCGAAGATTCAGAGAACATGTCATTGGTACAGTATGACTCATCAGACGACTCAGATGAAGAAATGGCGTCAAGTGTCGAAGAAGTTGTGAAACCAGTTGAGAATAAATCTGTGTTTTCCATATCAAGTTTTTTACCTGCTCCAAAACATAAAGACACACAGTTTCAATCCAAATCACAGGTACTAGGTAAAGCTATCAAGAACACAGTCACCATGATTGCACATAATTCTGATGGGATTGTGCTTCCAAAGAGTGAAAGAAAAGTCACTTCGTTCATCCCATCATCAGTAAGGAATAAAAAAAAGGTAACACCAACACAGATCGAATCTTTTCATAATATAACAGCAACAGAACCAATTGAGACAAATGTTATAGAAGAGAAAGCTGAAGTAAAACTTCCTTCAAATCTATTTGGTGAAATTAAAATCAAAGAAAGAAATATAGATCATAATGAAACGATAAAAATAAGGTCAATGGATTTGGATGACAACATTGAGGACGAAATAGAAGAAACTTACAAGACTGTTCCAGAGGTTTCAGAGGAAGAAAAAATCAAAGAATTCAATATGAATGATTTCTATGCAGAGAATATAGAACTGAAAGCTAAAGGTGAATTACAGAGTAATAAAAGACTCTACTCTGTGTCTAATAGAACCAACCAATTGTCTTCCTTGATCAAAAATGCGCAACAAAATGAAGAAATTCTAAATGAGAAATTCGAAAGAAACAAGAAACACCGTAAAGAGCGTGAAGGACGATATGGATTCTGATTTCATACTCAATATAGAGACCAATATAGTACACCCTCGAAATTCATGTTTTTGTTGTCCTCGGAATTCACATTTTTTCCACAAAGAAAAATTTTCGAATTTTTCAGTTTTAAAAGATTGAAATTTTGTAGATTTTTGTCGATAAAATTTGGCATTAAATCGTTATTTCTCAGTTGATTTGTCCAGATCTCGCTTAATTTATAGAATAGATACTCTAGGATCATATAATCTCTCAAAAATCAAAACTTTTTTGGCCTTTTCCTCCCCATTTTCAGTTTTTTGCCAGTCACATCCACAAAAAAAACTAATCTACAAGGTCCACAAATATCACAAATAATACTCCCTCAAAAATTCACATATATACTTATACGCATCGATATCAACGGACTCTCATAGATGGAAGAACAGATCAAACAAGCTGTAGAAATTGCTATTGGTGGTACGGCTGATTATTCTTTAAAACAACAAGCTATTCAGTTTTTGAACGATTTGAAATCCTCAAGTGAAGGATGGCAAGCATTTGCGTTATTGCTATCAAACATCAAAAATCCAGATCAAATCAGATTTGTTGCATTACAAGCTATCACTGAATCCATTCCAAATTTACCCACTGAACAAAATGATTTAATAAAGAACACACTATTTGAATACTTGACAAAGATCATCAGCTCAAATCAATCAGATCAGGTTTTTCTAAAAAATAAATTAGCTGAAGCTTTTGCTTCTCTTTTTTGCTCAACATATTTGACCTCGTGGTCTTCTTTCTTTAAAGACCTTGAAAAATTGATTCTTGATCAAAATGAAATCTCTGTTGATTATTATTTGAGAATTCTTGTTAATATTCATTCTGAAATAGGTGATCAGTTGATCATTAGGGAAAGAATCATAGTGGAAAGAAACAATGCATTAAAAGATGCTATCAGATCTAATGATATGGTTAAGTTAACAGCTATTTGGAAAAATATTCTGACCAACTTTAAAGATAAAAATACCTTATTGACGCAAGATATCCTAAAAAATTGTTTAACTATCATCGGAGGTTGGGTCTCATGGATCGAAATATCATTGATTGTTGTCCCTGAGTATATCAATTTGATTTTATTATTCTTATCAAGACAAGAAACTAGAATCATTTGTTGTGATGCTTTGATTGAAATTGTTAGTAAAAAAATGAAACCAGAAAATAAATTAGAATTATTATCTTTACTAAATTTAACAAACACTGTCAGTTCTAAAATTTCTTTAGATGATGACGATTTATCATTTACTGAAGAAATTGCCAAGTTATACAATGCAATTGGTTTAGAATTGAGTTATATTTTGGATTCTTCTGCAAGTTCAAATGAAGCTAAAATAACAGCTAATCAGCAAATCATTGATTTATTCCCATTCATATTAAACTTCTTAGGACATACTTATGATGATGTTTCTGTTAACGTATTTGGATTTATATCAAGTTATTTAACAGCATTGAAAAAACTACAAAAACAAAATGTAAATTCAATCACTCAAACTCATCTACAATTATTATCAACTTTATTACAGAAAATAATTATCAAAATGAAATTTGATGAAGAAGATGATGGAGAAGATGAAGATGATATCTCTGAATTTAATGAATTTAGAAGTAGATTAAAAATATTTCAAGATACAGTTGCTGGAATTAACAATGAAATTTATTTAGAACAAATCGTTTCATTAATATCTCAATCTGTTTTTGAAAATAATAACGTTAAAGACTGGAGACAGATTGAATTAGGTTTATTTGAATTAACAAGCTTTTCTGATAGTTTGAGAGTTAATGCATTCAATGTCCCAAAAACAGAAATTAATACATCAAAACCATTTATGATTTTTCAAGAATTATTAGCTAAAACAATTAATTCAAATGTTGTCCAAATTTATCATCCTTTGATTCAATTATCATATTTTGAATTAATCGTTCGTCATTATTCCTTTTTAAACAGTTCTGACAATAAAAATGATCTGACAAATCATATTTTAAATACTTTTACGACTTTAGGTATCTATAGTGCAAATGAAAAAGTTAAATTAAGAAGTTGGTATCTATTTTTCAGATTTATCAAATTAACAAAACCAATTTTGAGTGATCCTTTAATTGAAACTTTAATATCTCAAATGTCATCAGATATTTTATTGATAAAAGCAGAATTACCTAAAAAGGATGATGATTCAGAAATTGTTGATGCATCTTCCACTTTTGATAGTCAATTATATCTTTTTGAAACAACAGGGTTATTGATTTCATTAGTTGATAATTCTAAAATTCAACTAAAACTAAAATTAATTGATTTTTTATTGAATCCAATCTATTCAAATTTACAAGAAATCATTTCCAACTCAAATAATAGAGATCCTCAATCTATTTTACAAGCACATCATTCATTAATGGCAATTGGTACAATAGCAAGAGGTTTTGAGAACGATACAACACCAAATAAAAAATACCCTAATGAAATCGTTGAAAGGTTCAATAATACTGCAGAAGTCGTTTTAGTCACTTTAGAAAATCTAAGTAATTTTGAAATGATTAGAGATGCTTCAAGATTTTCATTTGCAAGATTTATACCAATTTTGAAAAACAATATAAACAGTCATTTATCAAGATTAATTTCAATTTTATTAGCATCAAGTAATTTGAAACTAAGTGAATTAACAGATTTCTTAGGATTTATTGGTCAAATTGTTCATAATTTCAATAAAGATGATTTAATTTATCAATTATTAAATGATTTATTTACACCTTTAACAAATAAAGTATCAACGATGTTGACAGATAAAGGTGAGAATAATATTTATGAATTAATGCCTGATATGCAAAGAGATAAAGCATCATTAAAGAAAGCATACATTTCATTATTAATATCATTGAATACTAATCATGTTTCTTCTCTATTAATAACACAAACTAATAAGAGTTATTTACCAGAAACATTAAATACATTATTAGCAGATGCCAATAATTTAGATGATTTATCTATAACAAAATTGGCATTAGGTGAATTAGTTATACTAGCAAGAGTGTTTGGTAATGATAACGTCAATGATCCTGAAGACAGATATGGGCAAGGCTTAACGATTGAAGGTATTTCAAGTTTCTTATTATCAAATTTAGTGAAATTATCGTTTCAAATTCCATTTCAAAATGAGAAGTTTGACATTAAAGACGCACAATCAAGATTCGTTGCAGATGAACTAGCTAATATCTTGAAGACATTATACACCGTTAAAGGTCAAGAATTAATATCATATCTAAGAGATATTTATTTTCCAGAGATCCAATTACCATCAACTGTTGGAGATGATCTCTGTTCTAATCTAGTCAATTTGGACATCAAAGAATTCAGAAAATATTTTGTCAAGTTCGTGCTCCAATTCAAGTGATCCTGTACATACAAAGTCCACCAAAATAAAAAAAAAACAATTCACGTATTTCAATTGTGTTAAATATTTCATTTGTAGCAAAGAAAATAATCGGTATACGTTTTCCGGAACTCGACTTGATTTTACCTCGGAACTCACTCTGCTTCGACGAAAAGAAAAATTTGAAAAAAGGAGTAGAAGAAATAATAGTAGAAAGACCAGCTAAAATCAACTTTCTCCAAACAATTGAGATATTTAGTGGACTTTTTAAGTGATATAATCGAATTCTGAGCCTTTTGTTTCCGCAAGGCTTTTTTTAGAAACCATTTACAAGATCAATTTTGAAGTAATGGATCAATCTCAAGATCCATCAATAATAACGATGGTACAAGCAACAGATATTGAATCAAATCAATTACAGGCCCAAGATTTCATCAATAAAGCAATGGAAGAAGAAATCAAAAGTAAACAACAGGATAATGCTATCACCAAATTTTTAAGAGAAGCTGAAATCAAAAGAGAAAAAGAAGAAATCGAAAAAGATTCAAATGAGGTTTCAACCAATAGCAATAATAACAGTCCAGTATCATCGAAGAAAAAAGACCTTTTGAATGACATGAAGAATAGAGAATTCTTGATCGAAGATTGGGATTTCGAATTCACAAATCATAATTTGGTCAGATATTTACCAAGTGAGTTATTAGCAATCAGATCAAATTCATCATCAATTGAAATTCCAGAGAATTTACCACCAAAAAGTTTTTATAGATTACGCAGTAATAACAATAACAACAATAATAATAACAACAATAACAGATCCAGACAAAACTATAATTCAAGAAATTTTACTGAAGGTACTGGTTCGATGGGTAATTTTAATTTAGGTAAAAGACATCATCATAATGAAAGAGGTAACAACAATAATACTAATAATAGAAGAGGTAAAAATGGTCGCTATAACAAAAAACAAGAAGAAGAATCTTGGTTAGAACAATTTGAATCTGACGGACCAGTAGGTACTGCAGATGATTTTGAGAAATGGAAAGCTAAAATCAATAGTGAAGAACGTAAAAAAAGAGGTGAATTTATTCCTGAACAATTAGACTTCAATGAAGATTCAGAAAATAGTGCTAAGAATACAATTGATAGCTTTTTCGGCTCTGGTGGATTAAGCTCAATTAAAACCAATCAATCTTCGTCGTCTGGTTCTCACAATAAAAATTCCAAATTTTTTTCATTCTTTAAACCTGAAGAACAACAAACAAATCAAGAATTCTCAAGCTCAAACACCGATGGTGTTTCCAAAATTTTATCATTTTTAGATAAAGGTGAAAAATCTGCTTCTTCAGAATCAAATAATAAGGAAAATGAAAATGATAATAATAATAATAATAATAATATTGATGATAATAACAACAATGTTCAAAAATCAGAACAATCTTCACTACATTCATCTCCTCAACAGCCAATCCAAACCTCAAGATCTCAATTCAGTTTTGACAATATAAATAACAATGTTACTGGTACTGTATCTCATGCTCCATCTTCTGTTGGTCCAGTTCCACAATTTCCACCTGGTTTAAAGGAACCTACTGAACAAGTTTCAAACCAACAATCTGTTAAACAGGATCAACCAAATAAAGATTCATTCTTCATGTCATTATTACAAAAAAATGATACTAAACCTAATGAAGAAGTTCAAAATCAACAATCAATTCCTAATATTGTTCATTCATCCGAACCAAATCATCAACAACCTCAATCACAACCAGAATCACAACAACAGGAGCAACAAGGTGGTTCAAAACCAAATTTACAAAAACAACATTCATTTCCACCTCAAAATCCTCAAACCATTCCTAAAGATCAACGTTTACAAGGATTCCCACCTGGTTTCCAAATTCCACCAGGATTTCCACCACCACCAGGATTTCAAAATCCTCAAGGGTTACAAAGAGGTCAATTACCACCAGGATTTGATTCAACTAATGATAAAATTCCAAGAAATGGTCCTCCACCAGGTTTCCCAACTCAAGGTGGTCAGTTACCACCATGGTTAACCGGTCAACAAATGGGAATACCACCTCATTTACAACAATTTCAAATGCCAAATGGTCAATTCTTACCTCCACCAAATGGTAATTTACCACCAGGTATGGCACCACCACATTTAAGACAACAACAACAACAACAACCTGGCCAACGTCAACAAAAACCTGGCCAACAAGTTCAATTACCGCAAGGTGTTCCAAATGGCGGATTTCCACCACATTTTATTTATGGGAGACCACCAAATGGTCAAATTCCTCCACCAATGTATTTGCAAGGTAAAGTAGGTGAACAGCAACAACAACAACAACAACCCAGTCAAGGTAGATTTCCACCTGGATTTTTCAATGGACCACCTGGTTTCCCTCAACCTCAACCTCAACCTCAACAGGGACAAATTCCTAATCAACAACAAATGCAAGGTAAATGATGTAAATGAGTGATATGACCCTACCATGAGAGAAATAAAGAAACGATGTTTAAGAATTCATTTATGCACTGAATGTATCTACCAGAAGAGCGTGCTACCTTGAAATTGATCTCAAGTATGGGTTTCCCTGTTTTGTTTCTAAATATTACTGGATTTGCTATAAATCTACTCCATTTTTTTTTGAAATTTGTACTTACTACATATAGAATTACACACTCTCTTTATATTTTCTTTTCATTGATTTAAAGTTATAAAACTTGGGAAATTTTAACAAAATTATTAAGTAATTGAATATGTTCATCTGTACCACTAGTTAACCTTTTATCAGTTTCGAAAAGAATATAAGAAATTTTACTCTTTTGATCATTTGAATAGAAATCATTAAGAATTAATTCATCATGAATTTGATTAATAACTTCGTTTGCACTCCAACCTTGTAATACTAAATCATCAATAAATGAAATAATTTGGTTTAAATTCTTCGTTGTAGTAACTTCAATTAACTCTTTCAAAATATTTGGAGGAACTGAACCTGCAATGTCTCGAATACTTTCAACAGTGATCTCCTTCTTATTTAATTCTTCATTACCTTCGATATCTTGATCTTCATCATTTTCAATAGTTTGTAATTTTGAAGCAGATTGTAAAAAAGTTATAGCTTTTCTTAAATCACCATTAGCTATTTTCAAAACTTCATTCAATGATTCTTGATTAATTTTCAAACCTTCTTCATTTGAAACAAATTGTAATCTTTCTAATGCACTTGAATCATCTAGTGGTTTAAATCTGAATTTCGAACATCTTGAAGCTAATGGATCAATGATTCTAGTGATATAATTACATACTAAACAGAATCTAGTAACACCTGAATAAGTCTCCATTGTTCTTCTTAAAGCTGATTGAGCATCAGAAGTCATTGAATCTGCTTCATCTAGTATAATTATTTTATATGGAGGACATGGATAATTCTCTAAATCATTTGCAGTTGGATTAGATACGGTTAATCTTGCAAAATTTTTGATCTTTTCACGAACAATGGAGATACCTCTTTCATCAGAAGCATTTAACTCCAGAACTCTTGATTTACTTAAATTTGGTCCATATAATTCTTTGGTTAATGCTAAGATCGTGGATGTTTTACCTGTACCAGGAGGACCATAGAACAACATGTGCGGGAGATTGGCTGATTCCAATGTTTTAGTCAACACTTTGACTGCATGGTCTTGAGCTGTGACTTCTTTTAAATTTTTTGGACGACTGAGATATGTTGTTTAGTATTTGGGTATTAAATATACGAAGATGTCATACGTACTATTTTTCCACCCATGGAAGTTGTCTTTCTGGAATTTCTTGAGATTGTTCTTTTCTCTTTCCAAGGAGTGCAGTGGACATTTTGAAAAGTCTTTTAAAGAAGCAAATGTGTGGTAAAGGCTGGGAATTGGCTTTAATGCCAAAGATTTAACACGAAAACCATCAATTTTTTTTTCGTGAGCAACGCAAAAAATATTTCACTACACAAAATTCACATATTAAAAATACACTTCATTAATTAACTGTCTTTCTATGTAATCTATATCAATGCACACCAATCACTGACAACTCTAGAGTCCACACACGTCGTATGTGAAGACGAACTTTTGAGATTTCTGTGCCAGGAACGAGATTTGGAATATCTATCTCAACAATATCGTCTGACCACCAACATTTTCTAGCTGGTTTTCTCCAGAATAAGAGTAGCTTGGAGGTGCCTGCACCAGAAGCTTTTGATTTCTTGGGAGTGGAACTGTTTCTAACAGTTTTGGCGAGTTCAACGATTCTTGATCTTTTGGATTGTTTATGAGGTCCAATTGAGGAGGCATTGGATTGAACGGGAGCTAAGGAGGGAGAGGAGGCATCAGAAATAGGTTCATCTACTGGTTCTGGTTCCATGCTCTTAAGATTGACTAGAGCTAATGAGGTTAACACAGTTTTACCTGGTTCAGTAGATCTATGGCCCCATTCAGTTTCTGTTGTGAAACCCGATGAGCATAACATTCCTAGTAAATGATCCTCTGCAGTACCTAACTTCTTACCGGGAGCATACCCAAGTCCTTCAAATACCGCATCACGACTTACTAGATATTTACCAGCAGCTTCCTTTATAGATCTAATACCATCTGCAGAAACGCCCTTGACTGGAGGGATAACGTAATAATCCAAATCTTCTCTCAACACGATGATGGCAGGTTTTTCATTCAACACTTCAGCATCAGGAACCTGAAAAGCATCATAAACTTCATGTTGAACATGAGATGGCAATCTACTTGAAGCTTCTGCAAATACATCCACAATATATTGGAAACAACCCGGATCGAAATTGACATGCACGATGTCGTCTTCAGTCAGATTTGTGATTGGGTTACCAAGACCATCTAAAAATACACCATTAGGGAACAGACAAAGCAATATACTTTCAGGTAAATTCATCAAATCGTCCCTAGTTATTTGGAACGACTGTCCACGGATATTCAATCTGATTAAGGAGCCCATGTCAATGTTTGTTTGCGCAGTAACATTACCCAGAGGCACACTATCAGGGGTGACCTGCGTGATGATGTTTGCATGCGACATTTTGCTACTTTTCAAAGCTTTCAAACTGGTTTATTTCAGCTAATTTTACGCTTAAAAACAATTTTTTTTATTGTTTTTGTGGATGAAAACTGGAGGATGATCCGAGGCCGCGAAATTCAAACTTCCGAGGGATTAATAACTTCAGTGCTTCACTATGTACTTCACTATTAATGTTAGTTGGTAAGTGAGAGTATTTGTGGTGCTGGTGGCCGTATAACAGAGTCAAATATATAGAATGATCATTGTAGATGAGCAGGCATCAGATAAAGGAGACTCAAATAGCGAGGTCTGGGGAGGTAGTGACGATGAAGGAATGACTAATAATGATAAAGACGAGTACTATGGTGTCAAACAACAAGTACCTGAATCAAATGAAATAGCTGTTTTAAGAAGAATACATGGGAAACAGGGTTACCTTGCTGGTATAAGTCAACAGAAGGAGGAAAGTCTACAGAAGGGATTTGATGACGGATATCCAATAGGTGCTAGTATAGGTATCGAAGTTGGTAAGATATTGGGAAACTTACAAATATTGAAAACACATTCTAATAACGAAATTTCTAGTGAAGCAGCGAGACTACTCGATATGGCTACAGATGAGTTACGAATTGGAAAAGTTTTGAATAAAAAATACTTTGATGATGATTTGAAAATTAATTCACATCCGTTAATAACGCACTGGAATCAACAAGTCCAATCTTTATTATCACAATCAACCTAGTCATACAATGTCATTTATGAAAATCACAACTTAAACATTTACTTTTTTTTTTTTGTACTATATTATACACGTAATTCTTTTTTATTTCCTCTTCATTATAATTCATCAAAATAATCCATCACCAGAATGAACACCAACCAATATAATGTTGACACAAATTCTCCACTGATGTAGCTTGTTGAATCAGTTTATCAACTTGATTAGGAACATTCAATTCTTTATATCTATGGAAATCATTCCCTGTTAATTTATCTGTAATTCTTTTTAAAACTAATTGTGCTCTTGCATTTCTAATTTCAATTTTTTGTTGAATCTCTAATCTTGCTGCTTCTTGTTCATCAATTTGTCCATGTCTTAGTAATTCAACAGTATTAACTTGTTGAATCTTAGTGCCCGTTGCTTCTGCAATAGTTTGAGCTGGTAAATCAAAACCCCAATTAATCAATGGGTCATATGCAAATGCTTCTAAAATTGCCATTAATGATTCTTTATTATCACGTAAAACTCCCATAACATACTCACAAGTAATTCTAAAACTACCTTCAATACCACTGACTTCCATTGCATAAGTTAACATTCTAGTTAGTCTAAAGGGAACTTTCTCTGGATATTTTTCTCTTAAGATAGCTGCTTCGAAACAATCACCAAAATCAATATGAACAACTTTACCTGTTAATCTATCCAACATTAAATTAGATGGATGTCTATCACCTAAACCTAGAATATAACCAGTCATTGACATAACAGCTAATGATCTAGTATACGTGGTTCTTCTATCTAACCAAGATTCTGATGATCTACTTTTTAACCATAAAACTTTGTATAAATCTTGACCTCTAGTATTATCTAACGCATAAGTGAAAACTTCAACTTTTTGCAGTAATGTTAAATTATCATAATCTGGTGCCATTTGTAACATAATTCTATGTTCAATATTCAATATGATATTTCTTGATTCTCTATATTCTCTGATTAAAACATGGAAGGTATCTGAATTTGGAACCCATCCCAATAAACCAGATTTTGGTGATAATGGAGTTGCTGGGAATCTTTGAATATCTAAATGTCTTTTAAAACATTCAGGATCATTGATTAGTAAAGTATTAACTAATCCAAACAATTGCATAACCAAATTATCTTGTCTAATATCTTCATGACCTTTTAAAGCATAATGATATTCTTTACCATCAGATCCATGCATTCCAACTTTTCTTGGTCTTTGCTTTGAAGAAATGACTGAAAAACTTGGCTCAAATCCCATGGTTCTAATGATTGGCTTAGATGGTTCATAAGTACCAGGAACAGCTAATTCTAAGTCATGAGCAGCCAATAATTTTGGTGAAACATATTGTAATTCCAAGGTCTGTAATTGAGGTAATTGTCTGTTAATTCTTCTAAAGACATTATAATAGATATCCCAAGCTTGATTTAATTTAGAAATATCTTTACTTCTTCTAAAACTTAAGACCCAATCATAAGCATTAGCTAAATCTCTACCAAATGTGTTTTGGAATGAAATTTCTCTTAACGTTTCAGGACCTCTTTCTAACATTTTATGAAGTGGTTCTAAAACCGTAAACATTTTTTCTGTATTATGTTCACCAAAGAATAATCTTGATGCATCTTCTAAACCTTCATACCAAAGTTCATGCCATAAAACTGCAACTCGAATTAATTCATTACTAACCAATTCACTTTGTGCAACTAATGTTCGAGAATGCATTCTCATCTTATCAATAATAGAAGATGCTGCTCTTTGTCTAGAAACACTGTCAGATTTAATAGCAACTGCTAAAGGATAGACCAACGCTTGTGGGTGTGCTTTACCCAAATCACTTAATAATCCATGTAGAGATCTTGAAACAATCTGATTTGGTTGATGAATTCTTGAAATTAATTGAGGAATAACTTCTAACCAAGTATCAATCTTGACCATCAAAAATCCTTCAGACATTGCTTGTGCAGCTTCAGGTATACCACCAAATGTAAACCATAAAGTTAATAACCTTAGAATATCTTGTAATGGATTTGATTCTGATAATGCAATTGAATGGAAAAACCCTTTAATAGCAGGGATCACATGTTGTTGAGTTAACTCTAAAGGATAATTTGATTCTGTTTCATTTGTTTCATTGATTGAAGATTTTGAGGTTAATAAAGAAATGACTTCGAAATTAGCCAATGCCCAATTATGCCATGCTTTATACCAATTTGAATCAAAATGTGTTGCTAAAAGATAAGAACCTAAAATCGTTTCAGAATTCTCACTTCTCCAATTAGTTTGCAATGCAACCTGCCACTCACCTTGCTTCAAAAAACATCTTGCTAGTAATCTAGTATATTCTTCAACGTTTTTGATGTTTGAATGCTGCGGTAATGGCTGAGTGATTAAATCATCTGGATTCAAACCCAAATCATGAGACATTCTTGAAGTGAAATCAATTAGATGACTTAATGCCTCTCTTCTTGAACCTGTAGCCCACATATATTTCAATTGAGCATAAACAACTTGAGGTGGAGCTTTTGAAGTGTTTGGATCGTCACCTTCTTCAAGTAATGAATTCAAAGATTTTTCAGCTAATCCCAGTCTACCTGATTTTCTACATAGATTAGCAAATTTAATCCACATTTCCATATCTTGTTTTGGTTTGACCACTAAGGATCTAACTTTCAATAACCTTTGCCAAATGTCAACATTTCTTTGACAACCTAATAATCTTGCATTCCAAGTCTTTCTCATAACAGCTCTTGCTTCTGAATTTGATGGCAAATTTCTATACTTGATAATTTCTTCTAATTCTGCCAACATTTGAACTCTGACAACAACGTTATAAGCACGACTATAACTTTCAGAAACTAGGGCTGTGATTTCAGTGACTAGTAAATCTCTTGCTTTTAAAATATGTCCAGATGCATCATCAAAATTATTACGATGTAAACTTAAGATAGCATTGAAGAATGCACGATCTGGTGATTCTGGTTTCATAACTGCAA
This sequence comes from Phaffomyces orbus, assembly GCA_003708145.3. Lineage (NCBI taxonomy): Eukaryota > Fungi > Ascomycota > Saccharomycetes > Phaffomycetales > Phaffomycetaceae > Phaffomyces > Phaffomyces orbus. Next base: position 38,091 of record PPNK03000038.1, read on the forward strand.
TATAAGTATCCATTCTATCCCATTCACCCAAACCCCATGCAGCAGCAGCCGCTAATGGTGCAACTGCTCTTTTGATGTCGGTTGGGGAATTCGTCCATTTTTCTTGAGCTAAGTGAGATAATTGATCCCACTCACCTAATGCATGTAAACATCTCATTTTACCCATTGTTGTTTCAATTGTGTCTGATTCTCTTTCGTTATAAGCTTTTAAGGCATCTTCCCAACGTTGCAATTTTTCATACCATGTCTCTTTTAGTTGTAGATCATGATGTTGTTGAGCATGCTTTAAAATCCCTATAGCTGCATCTGATTGCTGTAGTTGGTTATTAATACTAATCAAAGCTTCAATTGTCGGAGTTGATGGTTCTTGAGAAAATTCAACTTCTTTATAATGTAAGGCCTTAGCATAAGCATGACAACGTTGAGCATATTGTCCAAGTGTTGAAATATGAATTGGTAATGGTTTGTCATCATGTTCCATAAATTCAGCTAAGTTTAATAAAGTTTGATAAATTTCCGGTGGATTGTTTGGTGATGATAATGCAGTACACAAAGATTGCACTAGTTCTTCTTGGTGTTGAGTGTATAGTTCAGACCAACAACTTGCGAAACTTGCATTGAATAAATCTCTAGCTAATGGATAATATGATGAGGCTAGATCCGAGCAAGCTCTTAATGCAGGTGATGGAGATTCTTTTAGAAGCTGAACACTTAATCTTCTTGACCATTCTTGCCAATCCTCTTTAGTCCTACATTGAGAACACTGCCATGCATTTTTCAAGACTTGTTGGTTAACTGGTAATTTTCTTGAAGACTGTTCAATTGGATCGGTTGGATCGATTGGATCATTTGTATCTGTTTCTTTATCAAATGATAAGTTATGTGGTAACGGTTCATCATTTAGCAATTTATTAACCAATTGGTCATAGACTGGTGATTGAATTTTTTTTCTAATTAGTGTTTTATTGATAATTGGAATAAAAACAGAGAATTCAGTACCCATTTGAACCAATAAAATGCTTAAAGTATTCATCGAAGTTTTAATCAGTTCGTCATTACCTGAAACTAAAACTCTTAACAAAGAATGAACAATTCTTGATGCCATATCATTCAAATTCACATTTTTAGATAACTTACCTACTGTGATAATTGCTGATTTTCTTACTTGAATTTGACCGCTCTCAAATAATCTGACAAGGTTGGGTATGATCAAGTGAATTAATTCTTCAGAGTTAGAACCAAAGACAACTAATGCATTTAAAACTTTTAATGACACATCAACAGAATTTTCATTTCCCAAAGCATTTAATAACAATGATAAAACTTCTGGTAAATGTATTTTAAATTCACCGCCCAACGCTTTTGCAATTGATTCAATCAAAGAGATGATAGTAACTTGAGCATTACCAACTGCAAAGAATTCTTTGATAACATCAAAGACTTCTTTTAAATAAGGCCTTATATGCTGTTTCACAATACCAACCAAAGCACTTAATTGCTTAAAATAAAATTCCAATGATGAAGGAGGTGCACCTCGCATAACGTCAATAACAACATTGATAATATTACCTGTGAATTTCAAACATGTAACGGTAATGGTTTTGAAAATAAGAACTAATGTTTGAATACATGAAGAGTGATAACTTGATAATGATTGATCCTTCAAAATTTTCATCAATGTCGATATCACAACAGTTGGATAATATTCTTCGTTTGATGGTGACATGCCTTGCATTAAGAGGGCAATGTCGGTGGGTGGACCTTCAACCGGGATATTTTTAGAAGTTCTTTCAACTTCTTTATGCTTATAAGGATCTAATGCACCTAAAATCCCTAGCAATTTAACTGTTTCTCTTCTTTTTGGGGGTGAAGTTTCAAGTTTTAATATATTGATTAAAATGTTTAATAATTGTGGATAATCTAACAACGGTTGAATAACATAACCTGAAGAACCAGACAATTGACCTAATGTCTTCAACGCAGAATCTCTTTTGAAAGAAGAACTTTGATCTTGTAATATATCAAGAATCAGAGGCATTAAGTCTTTTATGAAAGGTTTAATATCTTCTCCACCAACGACTGATAACTCACCAATGGCAGCAACAGAAGCAGAGGCAACAGAAGCAGATTTATCTCTTGATTTCGGTAATAATACATCTATTATTGGTTTAACATATGGTCTTGAAACGCTTCTTGATGATTTAATCAATAATGATAGCAAAATTGCACTTTCTTCTTGTTTACGGCTTCTAACAGAATATTCTAGCTTGGTTAATAATTGAATCAATGTCTTTCTTAAAAATGGAACAATATAAGCTGGATTGATAGAGGATAATCTACCTATTATTTGAATTGCAACCTTTTGAATTTCAAAAACTTCATCATTCAAAGCCATAAATAGTAATCTAACATTACCAGCTTGAGATAACTGTGGATCAAAGTTTTTACCTAATGAATTTAGAACATCTAGTCTAATTTCATCAACTGGGTCCGTTATAGCAACTGTTAATAATTTATCTAATACTTCAGAAACTGCATTTAATGAGTAACTTGAAGTTTGTAAACAAATGTTATCTTTAAGAAATAGTTCACAAGATGTAACTGCAGCAAATTTTCTAACTTCTGAGTTTTCATGTTCAATATAAGTTATGGTGCAAAATCTGACAAATTCATATAAAGATTCATTTTTAAATTCAAAAACGCTCAACATTTTTAAAGCTTGGATGATTAAATTATCGTCATTGTTTTGTATTCCATTTCTTGAAGATAGTTGGTCTCTAAATTGTCTAGCTAATTGAGGATTCATTTTATTTGAAGAGCTTGGTGATCCTGGTGGTGAATATGGATAACCTGATAGAACACAACTTAACAAATCTAATAATTTTGAACTTATAGTTTGTTCAATTGGTTGTAATCTGTATGATAAAACTAAGAAACATTCTCTCATATGATCACATAATGAACATGATAGTAACATGTCTAATATATCTCTTTGTAAATGTTTAGTTAATGCAGGGCCAACAGCTAAAGCTAATTTGCTGATACAATAAAATATAGCAGGTTCTATATCTTTTTTAACTTTTGCCTTTGAGTTCAAACCTTCTCTAATGTTATCTAAAATGGCATCTAAATATGCAGCGATTTGACCTTCAACTTGAAATGCAATATCACCGATTGAGATTAAAATTGCACTTCTTTCATTTTCTTCTTTTAATTGGGATAAATAAAATAGTAAAGTTCTATGAAGATATCTTTCTGAGAACTTCTGTGGATTATATGCAACCAGTAATGGTATTATATGAGTTACTTCTTGCCTAATGATGTTATATTTGTGTTCCCTATATTTGAATGATGTTTCAAATATAGCGTCATACTTATCTTGAATAAATACACCACCTTTTTTCACAAGTTCTTTGAAAACTAATAAAGAACCATGAATGGCTTCTGAAGTGTTGATTATGAAACCTTGTGAAGCACCTTTGATCAATTTATTGAACCAATTCTTCTTCAGGTTCAAATCTCTTTCATATATGACATCAAGACATTTTTCTAAAGCATAAGCAGCATCAATTCTAATAATTAATTTCGAATCTCTCAAAGCACTCCATATGTTTTCCAAGATTGTGTTAACGTAAGTGTAAAATAAAGTTGGTGAATTTTCAGCAATTGATGCGATGATTAAAACTGCAGCATGTCTCTTTGATTCTTGTTTTTCAACTTGTAATAATTCAATGGCACTTCTTGTTTCATGATCAACAAAATCTGAAGTTAGAGGACCACCAGGGACAGCTAGTTTCCCCAAGGTCTTTGCTGCTAGTTTCATTATTTCAACATCATTTGAAGGTATTAGATATCTCAAGTAATTTGCTAACCTTGAAGTTTGATTAGGCTTATCTTCACCGCCAAAGAATTCAATTAATGTATCAACGGCTAGAATCCCACCAATTTTCTCAGCAGGGTCAGAGCCATGGATCAATTCGAAGATTTTGTTGTTTATTTCATTAGAATATCTGGTGAATTGTTCAGAAGTAGATTCTCTTGCAGTTGTTACTAGGTCATTTTTTAATTCTAAAACAGCTTGGGATCTTTCCAAAGAAGATTTCGACTTCAGTCTGACGAATATCTTCTGAAGAGAAGAAGGGTCTGCGGATGGAATCATTGTATTCAAAGAGCTTCGAACCTGTCAAAGATTTGAAGAGCTAAGCTGAGTTTTTGTGTATCTAACTTATCAAGTTGAGTATGAGTTGCAATTTGTTTTGTACCGAAAAAGCTGACATTATTTACCCGGATTGATGAGGTACTACAAAGATGGTGACACTAATCCATTCATTTATTTATACTAAACGTAAACAATACCACCATCAACGACAATTGCTTGTCCAGTTATATAGTCAGCTTTTTCACTAGCTAAGAAACTAACTATGTTAGCGATATCCTGTGGTTCAGAACCTCTTCCTAGTGCAATCCCTTCAATATATTGTTTCAAAGTAGCACCTGGAGCAGCACCTGTAACTTCAGCCATTTTAGAATCTATTAAATCCCACATTGGTGTTAGGACAATACCTGGACAGTAACCATTAACAGTAATTTTTTGTGATGCTAATTCCTTAGCAGCAGCTTGAGTCAAACCTTTAACAGCAAATTTGGTAGCTGAATAAGCACCTAAAATTGGGAAAGCTTGATGAGATACAACAGAACAGGCATTGATAATTTTACCACCAGTTCCTTGTTCTTTAAACTTAGCAGCAGCAGCTTGGATACCCCATAAAACACCACCAATATTAATATCATTGATCTTTCTCAAATCAGCTTCTGTAATTTCACTGATTGAGGCAACTTGAGCAATACCTGCGTTATTAACAATGGTATTGAATGTACCAAACTCTTTGTGAGTTAATTTGACCGCATTGAAAACTTGATCACGTTTTGAAGAATCCGCTTCAACGAATAAGGATTTAACACCAAATTGTTTAGAAATTTCTTTGACAGTTTCATGTGCAGCATCACGTTGAACAGCCAAATCTGTAATTGCAACGTTGTAACCATCTTTAGCTAATTGTAAGGCAATTGCCTTACCAATACCTCTTGAAGCACCAGTAACTAAAGCAGATCTTGACATTTCTATTAATTTTCAATTCTAGTGATATCATGAACTGGGTGATGCGTGGGAAATGGAGTGGTATTTATATTTATTTGTACCGTTTATAGTTTGCCCTGAAACGTACCATTGACACCCGTTAGAGTATCGTGGGGGATTTGAATCATAACTCAAAGGTTGATCTTTTCTACTGTGACTTGAGGTTTTATTGTGTAACAGCAAATATTTGACACAAATCGTTGGAAAACTGCTAGGTCAAGGATATTATTCGGGTGCCAATTCGATGAGATCAAGGTTTGAATTGGGTCTATTGGTTATCTTTGGGTTACGTGGTAAGTTGTAACTGGTTTAACTCAATTTGATTAAACCGAGTATGGATTTCAGCCTTGTGATATTTATATGTGTTAAAATCAGGAGTCCGTTTACCTGAGACAAGAGATGAAAATGAGCCAAGTTTGACAACCTTTTACATGTAAGCTATGAAATTTGAATACAACATCTATGTACTACAAAATAGAGCTGAACATGAGTACAGTAATACCATCCAATATAATTATAAAGCTAGAGTGTTTCTTATGATTTAATACTGAACATAGTAACGTCATTAGTGTTTAGTTTAGTTTAGTTTTAGATCACTTGGCACTCAAGATGATAGAATTCACACAAAATCTGAATCTTATACTGAATATAATGAATATAATTGAGTCTTTGACAACCAAGATTATATTTCATATACTCATCATAAGACCCAGTCACGACACTCAAGATCGAATGAATTGATTGACTAATTGTGTTTGTAACTACAAATCACTTATAAAAAATCACATAAATTCATCAAAGGTTAAAAAATTATGGGTAAACAAGACCACCATCAACGACAATTGATTGACCAGTAATATAATCAGCTTTTTCACTTGCTAAGAAACTAACTAAGTTAGCAACATCTTGAGGTTCTGAACCTCTACCTAAGGCAATATTTTGAACGTATCTATTCAATGTTGCACCTGGAGCAGCACCTGTAACTTCAGCCATTTTAGAATCAATTAAATCCCACATTGGAGTCAAGACAATACCTGGACAGTAACCATTAACGGTGATTTTCTGGGATGCTAATTCCTTAGCAGCAGCTTGAGTCAAACCTTTAACAGCAAATTTAGTGGCAGAATAAGCACCTAAGACAGGGAAAGCTTCTTGAGCGACTATTGAACAAGCATTGATAATCTTACCACCTGTTCCTTGATCTTTAAATTTGGCAGCAGCAGCTTGGATACCCCATAAAACACCACCGATATTAATATCATTAATTTTAGTTAATTCGCTAGCAGTGATCTCTGTAATAGGAACAATTTGTGCAATACCAGCGTTATTAACAATAGTATTAAAACTACCAAACTCTTTATAAGTCAAATCAACAGCTTTAAAGACATGGTCACGGTTTGAAGAGTCAGCTTCGACGAATAAAGATTTAACACCAAATTGTTTAGAAATCTCTTTGACAGTTTCATGTGCAGCATCACGTTGTGAAGCTAAATCAGTAATAGCGACGTTGTAACCATCTTTGGCTAATTGTAAGGCAATTGCCTTACCAATACCCCTTGAAGCACCAGTAACTAAAGCAGATCTTGACATTTTAGTAATAGATGAAGTTGTAAATACTGTTTAATTAACCAATTCTGGGGTAAATGATACTAGGTGGAATTAGTGGATTATTTATAGTGAAATTAAATATATACCCTAGGGGCCAGGGCCTACGTAGTACACATGTTACATTCCAATCTCCTATATGATGAGCGTTGAGATCTCTTGCATAATGTGATCAATAATGTGGAACTTGTGGGGTAAAATGTAACAAATAGGGGAGCTGTATCAAATAATTTGATATAGATTACAAAAACGTACCCTGATTTTCTTCAAATTGGGTGTGAAAATATAGGCGTTTTAAGTTTAGTTAGTTGAAGATTTGCGTTTAATCACATCAAAGGTGGTAGGTAGATGCGGCATGGTCACTGATACGGTTGTCTGAATGTGAAATTAATTGATCACTTTTAAGTAATTATAACCCACAAATTGTTCCGCTTTTTCTTTTGTAGATCAATCAACTGGTGAAGTAGATCCAATTTTATGAATTGAATATTGATATATTGTGTCAGAAAAGTAGTGAGTACTCTAGTATCAGGCATATATGTAATATATTGCATCCACACATCTACCTGTATTACGGTCCTGTTATTGTGGTTCTCATGTTTGAGGTTCACATCAATTGTACATAGTCTTTCTTAGAATTAACACAGACTTGGCACTCAAATATATTGTAGAGTGTAGAGTGTTACTGTGTGCCTTGTTAGTAGTCAGTGTACTATAGCTTATATATATCAAATGCCACAAAAAATGCGTGTATATACTATACAGTAACCCTCATAATAATTTTGAATTGAACAGAAGATGGGTCATGACAAAGTTGAGACAAATGAAGAAAGACTAGTTAGAAGGGTTTTAACTTCAAATTAGCTGTATTTTTTCAAATAAATAGATCTTAGAGAAATAATGAGGATTATAGAAAACAATTTAGAGCCATAATAGATTATGAGAGTATAATCATGTTTCAACAAAGCCAATATAGGGGTACAAATACAAAACGGATTTACGAGATCAATACAGTGTTATCGTGTTATCAGTAAATCTAGTTCCACCATTGACCAACCACCAAAAATGATTATGTGATGATTACATAATGTTCTAAAGATACTGGTAAACCGTACAATTCAATTTTCATTCAATTGCGGTTTTAGCTCAGTTGGGAGAGCGTCAGACTGAAGATCTGAAGGTCCTGTGTTCGATCCACAGAAATCGCATTTTGTTTTTTACTTTTTTTTTCCAGGAACCTGCACAGTGCAGAACTTTGCATTTTTATTTATAGGATCGAGTTTAGAAACTAAATGTTTCATGAATTGTTTTGAACTTGTTTTATGATTAAATTTGATTTGAAAAGTTTCGCAGTTTTTGTAAAAGAAACTTAGTTTCATTCCCACGAACCCATTCAACACTACACCCATATACATAACATCACAATGTTGTTTGGTATATTTAAATCGAAATGGGAACGTCAAGTCAATAACAGTTTATTCTCATTCATCGAATTAACACAGTTCAGAAACTACAAAATATCAACGTTATGGAATTATACTGTAATGTGGTTGCTCACTATCCTGCACACAGCGATGTATGGTGTTGATATATATACGTGTGTTAGATTATTGGCATTCAATACTTGGGCTTCAGAGATCAAACCATTTCTAGCATTCAAGATATCAAAATGGTTATTTGCAGCATGTATTATATGCTCTGTTGTATTGTGGGTATTTGAAGCGTTGAAGGGGGTAAGGATCTTTAGAACTGGAAATATTTCATTGACTTATACGAATCCATTTGCAAGGAAATTAAGATCTTTTACAAATTATGATTGTTTCTGTGTACTGAATGAAATCAATCCAACTGGTGGATTTGATAAGATGGCTTTCTATACGTTTTTCACGTTAGATGGATCAAAAAAGTTGATATTAGCGGACAGTCCAAGACAAGTTATTAATGCATTAACTTTATGGTCAGTATTGAAAGTGGATACAAATTTTTGGGAAACTTTGAAAAGTATTTCAATATCCAATAGAAATGAGTCATTAGTGTTATATGGGATGTTGATATCTTTTATTATCTGGATCTTTTTTATAGCACAATTATTCTTTGCCGTGATTTTTGCCATACCTGTTTATTATACAATTATTTTGAAGTTAAAATTAGAAGGATTGACTCAATATGTTTGTATCAAAGTTGATAAGACAGTTAAGAAATTAGCTAGAACATATCAAAAGGAGTCATTGAAAAAAAGTTATGAAACAGAAGATAAATATGATTGTAATGAGAGATTGATGGAGAAACCAAGTTTACCAAAGATAAACAATTCAAGTTTCAATTCATTTCAAATTTCGAGACCTTCAACTTTTGAGTCAATCAATGATATGAAACCAGTAAGACCATATTCACAGTTAAATAATTCATCAAAATCAATACCCTCAATGATTCAAAGAGACCCATTCTCTAAAGCATTAAATCCATTATTAAAATCAACATCCTTTAATGAATCTGAATTAAATATCGAAAAACCATCATTAATTCATCATAAAGAATCAAGAAATAATTTCGAATCAGTTTCAAGATCCTCAATTTCATCATTTGAAGATTTTAAACCAATTTCACATAATTTCAAACATGATAATGATTCACAAATTTCAATAAGTTCATACCCTGATAGAACTGTATCTCTTCTACAAAGGAATACTTCACACAACAACAATTATTACAACACTTCAGTAATGAGTTTTGATGATTTTGTTGACACATACGCAGATAATGCAGATTTACAACAGTATAATGATGACTATTTATATAGTGAAACTCCATTGAACAATGATATTAGACCAAGTTTGATAATGAGAGCAAGAGATATGGAAATGGAAGAATATTCCAGATTTAGATGAAACCAATGACCACTTGGATTAATAGATAATAATAATGATAATGACATAATTTTTGATACATGAACATGTACTCCTACCTCTTACTAGATGAACAGAAGAAAAAAAACACTTTGCAGTTCAATATATTTACACAAATAACCATAATAATATATACACAGACACGATTTCCACAACCTAACTAAATAAACAAACACTGACTGACTAAACCCACCACTTATTGACCTATTTTTGGTTTAATAACTTAGCAGCTTTTTCAGCTTCATATTCTTTTCTTAGTTTTTTTAACTCTTCAGGATCCATTGGTGGGATAGGAACATCATCAAATGTGTCTTTACCTAGGAAACTATATGTATAAAAATAGACACTTAATGAAATGGTCGATAAGACGGCAAATGTGGCTGCGTTTTTCCAGAAATATGGAGTTCTTGCCCTTATCATAGCTGGAGTCATTTTGAAAGTTCTAGGGTCCTGATATCTTGATTTTTGGCTAAGAAAAGAGTGTGTTAGTATTATTGTTGTTGGCATATGAGTGTTGATCAGTAGAGTAGAACACGTACAATACCATCGTTTGAGAGTGTTGATCCGATTGTCTTTAAATTTTGTTTATTCAAAAAATCAAATGTTCATTTTTTTATTGTAGTAGGTTGAAGGATTACCCGGCATTGAAATAGGTGCCATACAGATTAAAGGGCTGTTGAGAATTGTCACACTATTAGCCATATGCGTTATTGTGAGAGCAAAGACACTAGATTTATGAATCAACCTGCGTGCTCAAATGGTGGTGTTTTCTTTGATGTTTATGTCTGCTAATTAGAATCAGATCTGCCAGTAATGCAGTAATTTCTTTGATGATGATGGAACATTTACTTTTAATCTTGGTGGAACAGATAAGTGAAATCAGCTGTATACTCCATGGAGCATACTTCAAAGTTCAAACCTCAAAGAGCTTGTAATCTGTACCTCACTCTATAAACTAAAGTCCATAGTCAATTTTACAGAATATCTCCCAAATTTCTACCAACCTGCAAAACATTGAATTATAAGCTCACAAAAACAACAATTCTGGACTTAAGCTGGCACCCTCTACGCAATAGACCATTACTGCCATAGCCTAGAAAGGCACAACCCAACCAATTGTATACGTTATTAGTCCATTATATATTACATAAGCATTACATAATGCGATGAGCTTGCTTCCCGAACCGAAAAACAAATTTTTTTCCAGCTTTTCTCTTAATTTTTGTAAAGAAGTGCAAATTATATTCATTTAAAGCTCAGAGAATGTCTTCAGTTATAAGCAAAGAGGGAATAACTGAGCCACCCAAGTCGCAAGAGGAGCTGGAGCTGGAGAAGCTAGTGTTTGGAGACTTTGACGGGTTTGGTCAAGCGTTAAAAGGAATTGAAGAACTGTATAACGACTCAGAAGAAGAAGACGATGATGAGAGTGAAGAAGATGAAGATGATCTGCAAGACATTGATGATGATCAATTATTCTTTGTCGATGATGCAAAGGATGATGGTCGTATGGATATAGATAATGAAGATGAAGGTGAAGAAAGTGAAGAGGAAGAAGATGAAGAAGAAAAAGAGGATAGTGATGCTTGGGTAGACAGTGAAGATGAAAACGTTAAAATATCATTATTACAGTCAAACAAATTGAAAAAACTACGTAAAACTGAACAAGATGACGTTATCAGTGGAAGACGTTATGTTCTCAGATTAAGATCTCAATTTGAGAAAATATATCCAAGACCAAAATGGATAGATCAAGAACAAGATTCTGATAATGATGACGACAATTCAGATATTGAGATTGGTGACACTGATGACAATGAAAACGTTGAACTAGGTGACATCAGAGCATTACAAAAAATCCTAGAATCAAACAAGTCATTAACAAACACCAAATCATCTAAATTATTACCACCAACCAAAATAAATATCATTAAATTGAAAGATGCTAATCAAAAATTAGGTTCAAAATCAGGTATAAGAGCCATTTCATTCCATCCAACACATCCTTTGTTACTGACTGCTGGGTTTGATAAATCAATCAGAGTATACAACATTGATGGTATCAATAATCCTGTCGTTTCAACTATTTTCATCAAAGGTACTCCATTAGAATCTGCTGAATTCAATCCAAATCCATCAATCACTAAGGTCTTTGCAGCAGGTAGAAGAAGATACATGCATTCATGGGATTTAACCAATGGAGCAGTCATCAAAATCAATAGACTTTATGGTCACGAAGATACGCAAAGATCATTTGAAAGCTTCAAATTATCTCCAAATGGTAACTATATTGGTCTTCAAGGTAACAACGGTTGGATCAATATCTTATCTGCAAACACATCACAATACGTGCATGGTTTCAAAATTGAAGGTGTTATCACATCATTTGCTTGGGGTTCTAATGAAGATTTGATCGTTGTTGTTAATTCAGCTGGTGAGGTTTGGGAATTCAGTTTGAAAAATAAAACAGTACTAAGAAAATGGAAAGATGAAACAGGTGTTGGTATCACACAGATCAAAATAGGTGGTAAAAATGATAAATGGTGTGCCATTGGCTCATCAAGTGGTGTTGTTAATATTTATGATAGATTAAATGATGTTAAAAAACCGAAAAGTACGTTAGAGCATTTAGTAACTTCAATCTCCACTTTAGAATTCAACCATGATGGACAAATACTGTGTATGGCTAGTAGAGCCACACCAAATGCATTGAAATTGGTACATCTACCTAGTGGTAAAGTGTTTCAAAATTGGCCAACCTCAGGTACACCATTAGGAAGAGTTACAGCTGTTAAATTCAGCCCAAACAGTGAAATGATTTGTATTGGAGCTCAAGGTGGTCAAGCTAGATTGTGGAGACTACAACATTACTGATATATACATGTACATGAAACAGTGTTAGAATAGATAGAAGTCTTTGTAATTGCACTATAATACTGTTTTTATTCAAAATATCTTTTAATTTTCGTAAAAAACCATCAAAAAAGCAGTGGAAGTAATGATCTTAACAATAATGGTTATCTTATCTGGTTGATAAGGCATGTATCAGATCCATCTTGTATCCTTATATTCGTTAATTGAATATTTAGTTATCACTTATCACTCTAATTACTAGGGTTACTACCATATCTGATTTGAGGCCCTGTCCGTCTTATCGAAAACAAATCTACCTTGATAGCACTCAACAATCTCAACCCACATCAAACAAACGCTTGAATAAAATGACAGACATATCTGCATTACCTCCAGGCATGCTGGACCCGCCCCCAAAAGAATCCAAAGACGTCAAGATCACAATCGAAGATCCAGTCGTTGACTCTTTATCATCTCCTTATTCCTTATCAGAATCAATGTTAAACCCACGCACGTTCCCATTAGAACAAGAAGATCAAACTACGAAAACTTCTAAAAGATTAAACACTTCACAGCCATTACCTCATGACAGGCATAAACTCAGATCCAAATCAGAATCGTTGACGATGGCTCCGCATGGAATAAATCCATTTTTTGATACCACTCTATCTGCCAAAATTTCAAAAGATATCCAAATGATATCATCAACTTCAAATTATACAAGCACAACTCGACAAACTATCCGTCATGACTCGAGCAGCTCAATCAATAATGACATATCATCTTTGAATTCAGCAACTTCATCACCATCAAAACATTACAGCCATTTGAGTCCTTTGTTCCCTATTAATCTAGTAAGTCAATCTACCATGAAATCAATGTTGAATAACCATTATAATCAACCATTACCTGATTGCGATTTAGTTTTCCCCTGGTTACATGGAATTCATCAATCTAATAGCAATCAAAGAGATTTCTTGAGTTCACTATCAAGTTTCACTAGCATTTCTAGGAATAATTATGAAGTTTTTGAAAAACAATCGAATAAGATCCCTTCTCATTATAAAGGTTTGATACCTGTCTCTTCTGGGTATAAATCAACCGTTGAAAAGCCAAGTGCTGCTGTGATCAAAGGTTCGATTTCTGTCGTTGAAGTTCTTGAAGAATTAGTTGTTTCTAGAGATGATTTATTCCAATTGTTAAAAGAATTCTTAAGTTATTTAAATATCAAAAAAGATCACTATTCCGATGTTCTGAATACATTGGTTGAGGATTGTGACTCATTGAAACTGCTCCCAGTTTTCAAAAACTTAGACCCTGAGAAGGGTATATCTTTAAGAAATTTCAATATTCAAGTTTCAAAAGTTGCTCAAATTTCAGATTTTATAGTGTATTGTTTCAATGAAGATCATTTACAACAAAATGATAACAATAAAATTAATATTGGGAGATCGTGTCACTGTGATTCAGTTGCTAGATTATTGTATTTTGCTCAATTGAAACATTCTTTGGATTATCCAGAATTAAACGATCTATTTTGTTCAACATTCATCTTAAATGAGAATGACTCACGCTTTTATGAATCGAAAGATAATAAGAAACTTCTAGCTGTTGAATCGGTCAGTGAATCAGAATCAATAGTAGGAAAAGATCATGTTTGTTCAATTGCAGATTTGAAATCTTTCAATAATTGGGAGAATAATTATTTATTAAGAGAAAAATTCGAAATTTCAAAAATGTCAAGTGCAACTGAAACTATATCAAATGTATGGGTTGGTAATTCTACAAATTTTGAAACTTCAAGGGTCAAAGGATTTAATCCCAGAAAGACAAATCACAATAATTCAATCAAGTCTGATGTTCCATTATACATAAATCCTGAAAATTCAACTTTATTAGTCAATCAAAATGATTTATTATCAAAGGGAGAAGATTTATTGATAAATCCACCTGCTGCAAACTGGAGAATTTTTGTTTCATGTTCAGAAGGTCTTTCATTTCCATCAATAAATACACTAAAGAATTTCTTATCAAAGGAATATATAAATGAATCTGGAATTCATTTGGATTTTCCTCCTTCTGGTTCAATTGGGATGGGTGACTGTACGGACACTGATCTAATCTCAATCATAAACACTTGTAAATTGATATATACTAGAGGTTCACTTGGTGGTGAAAATGCATTGATTTATTGTTCTGATGGATACACTGAATCTTCATTATTAGTTGTATTATTTTTAATTTATGCAACAGGTAAAAATTTAACAGAAGTTATAAAAGATTTACATAAAGTTTATTCAAGACCTTTTTTTTTATTTCCAACAGATGTTCAATTAATCTCTAAAATTGAAGATATTTTAATTCATTATTCCCCAATGGGTAAAAATTTTACAAAATCTTATGATTTAGAAATCCTATCAGATGCGATAATCTATAAATATTTGTTTGTAACGAAAGAAAGATCATGGTTCTTGAGATTAAATGGCTCATTACCATCAAGAATATTACCTCATTTATATTTAGGTAGCTTAAACCACGCCAATGAAGTTGAATTATTAAAAGAATTCAATATCAAAAGAATAGTATCAGTTGGAGAAAATTTAAATTGGTTGGAATCAGAAAATTCTAAAAATTTATTACATTTACAAACAATAAACTCAAACATTTCAGTATTAAGCAATTTCAGAAAGGAATTTCCAATAAACAAACTGATGGTTGTCAATAACGTTCAAGATGATGGAATTGATATGTTGACTCACAATTTACATGACATTTTAGATTTCATCAATGACGGGTATGAGAACAATGAACCAGTTTTAGTTCATTGTAGAGTTGGTGTTTCAAGATCAGCAACTGTTTGTATTGCTGAAGTTATGAAAAGATTACAGATCAATCTAATTAAAGCATACATTTTTGTTAGAGTTAGAAGATTAAACATCATCATTCAACCAAATTTAAGATTCATGTATGAATTAGTCAAATGGGAAGAATCTGAAAGATTAAGATTAAAAGAATCTAAAAAAGGCCCAATCAGTTTGCAATCATCATCAGGTCTCAAAACTTTAGGATCACCATTAAAACCATCAATGAATACAGAGGTACTTAAAAGTGATTCCAATGAATACGATGAAGACGATGAAGAATTTGAAGAAGGCGAAACAATTAGTAAATCTTTTAAACTAGAAGCAACTAATTTATCATTATCAGAATCAATAACTTCATTATTATCAGATTTTTCAGAAATCACTGAAGTTTCAAATTCAGAATTCAAGGAAAATGGTATCATTCCATTAAGACCAATAAGACCAATCTCTAGTCCAATTCATGAAAAAACCGTAAACAATGATAATGATCATAATAAAAGTTCAATTGATGATAATGATGATTTATGGTTGAGAGACGTTGATTGGCATATCATATGTAGAGAGGTTGATGCATTGAATAAAGTGTATATAAGAGGTTAGAATGTGTTTGGTTTTAAAATGAGTTATTATATGTGTGGGTTAGGTTACATTGAGTCATTATGTCTACTGTTAGTTTCATTTTTTTTCTATTTGTTATGATTATTTCATTTCTGGTATGGTTATGTTTTATATTGCTATCTTTATGTTTATTTATGTGTGGGGTTTCTTCAGTTCAGTTCGCATTATATTATTGAGGTTGTTGTTAGTTATTTTGTGTTACACTTATTTTATTTCAATTCTATGAGTTAAGTTGCTTATTTTGTTTGAAAATGGTTTGCTATGTTAAGACATTTTTTTTTATATTCATGAATCATTATTATATCAACACAAATGTAGTTTAGACGACCTTCTCTTTGACTTCCAACTGAAAATATTACCTTCTACCTTCTACTTTATTTTCATTACATAATCGATTTTCATTTTTTTTTATTTTTTTCATTTTCGATGAAAAAAAACATCAAAAGATTAGTATTTGAATTACTGACAATATATTGAAACACAACAACATTACAATATGAGAGCTAGTAGTGTCTTACAGTTCAGTGAATCGGCAGCAAGGTTTCTAGTGAGACCATGGAAGAAAGAACGTGATGGGTCTGCGTTCTACGGTCTAACCAAAACAGGTACCAAAAGACATGCTCTAACCACAAAACAAGGTAATAAAAATTTTTATAAAGGTACAAGATCTTCAGGTGTTGGTAAACAATCAAGAAAAGGGTTGTATATAATAAATTGGGAAAAAGTCAGAACCTTTGTTGTGCCTACTAATTTCAACGCAAATTTAAAACCTTTTGTTTCACCAAATTCAACTGAGATTAAAAATGATTTTAAAGGATTCCCATTAGGTCCAACTGATCCTAATCTATATTACACCAAATTAAGAGAATACATCTTTCATGGTAAGACGGAAACTGAGGCTTCTGCGCTAAGAAAGAAATATATTGAAAGAGGCTAGGAATGAAAAAACAAAAAAAGCTCAAACATGTATATAATATAATCAAATTTAACGCATTCACTACGAAGAAGGAAAGTCAGAGTAGTTTAATATATCGGCGACATTTATTGTCTATGTGCATTAATTCATTATGATATCATGATCCTTATCTTTACGGATTTGAATTTCCTGTACACTAGCTTCAATTTCATTCTCTTCATCAGTATTATCATCATCTTGTGCGTGGTTATCAGCCAACACACGATCTTTGAAACTTGTGTGAAGATCATCTAACTCGTCTAATTCTTCACCTAAATCTCCATCATTATCACTTTCTGGTAGTTCTTCTTCATCAGTTGATTTTTTCAGACTTGATTTATTCTTTCTACCACTAAAATTTAAAGTTGATTGTCCTTTTTCTAAAGGTTTTGCGTCTGGATCAGTATTGTATCTAACTTTGTCTTGTTCAACTAATTTCTTCAAATTGTATGCTTTTGGTACAGTATCACCTAAGAAATATAATTGTTCAATATTGGCAACAGCTGTAGAAAAATCTTTATATTGTAATTTTTTTCGTTTTTCAGATCTTGCTATTAGTGATGCTTGCTCTGTGAAGTATTGCACAAATAATTCAGTGGCTATTGCGGTTGTGAATACACCTGCTTCAGATGCACTAACGTGTTCTGGATCTGTTTTGAAAATCTTTTTTATTTTACTTAATGGTAAAACTGATGTACCTGATGCACTTTCTTCATCATCTTCTTCTTCTTCCTCCTCATTTTCTTCAATATTTTTACCTTCATCATCCTCTTTGTTCTCGTTTTCATCTTCTATTGTCTCATCATGTTGAATTGAATCATTTGTATCATTAGCATCAGGTAGAGTTTGATCATGATCTTCTAGAATTGTGGTATCACTATGTTCCTCAACGCTATTATTATCGTTTTTAATATCAGAAGCAACTACTGGAGTGAATGAATGCAGAATAGGACCTTCCTGGGACATTTCGTTTATTTTTATATAAGTCTTTAACCTTTAACCTGGACAAAACGTAAACAAAAAATACAAAATACAAAAACATATTACATAATCAAGGTTATGAGACATGAGACACCAGCCCAAATTATGTAATTTCTCGTGACTTGTATAGTTAATACTCATCGAATGGGTCGAAGGATTGCATTAAATTCATGTTTTACTCAACAAATTTGTGGCAGGAAAGAGGTTATTATGATGCTCAGTAAAATCTCAGCTCGTTATTTGAGTACTTCATTTACTTCTTTACAAAGATTCGTCCCTATTTTAAGTGAATCAGGGATTTCTGGTGCTGTTGGTAATACACCATTAATCAAATTGAATAAATTAAGTGAAGAGTTGAAAAGAAACATCTATGGTAAAGCAGAGTTCCAAAATCCAGGTGGCTCTATCAAAGATCGTGCTGCTTTATATCTAATCAAAGATGCTGAAGATAGGGGATTATTGAAAGCTGGTGGTACAGTTGTTGAATCAACTGCAGGTAATACTGGTATTGGGTTAGCTCATATTTGTCGTAGTAGAGGATACAATTTAATCATTTATATTCCAAACACCCAAGCACAGAGTAAGATTGACACTTTGAGATTATTAGGAGCTGAAGTTTTCCCAGTTCCACCAAAACCATATGATGATCCAGAAAATTTCAATCATAAAGCCAAAAGACATGCTGATAGTCTAGATAATGCAGTTTGGGCAAATCAGTTTGATAATTTAGCTAATAGACAAGCACATATTGAGACCACTGGTCCTGAAATCTGGAATCAATTGAATGGAAAAGTTGATGCGTTCACTTGTTCAACAGGTACAGGTGGTACATTTTCTGGTGTTGCTCATTATTTGAAAGATGTTTCTAATGGTAAAACTAAAGTTTATCCAGCTGATCCTCCAGGTTCCTGCATTTATTCTTATGTAACATCAGGTGGTAAAGAGTTGAAAAGAGAAGGTGGTTCATTCACAGAAGGCATTGGTCAAGGTAGAATAACTGATAATTTGAAACAAGACATTGATAACGTTGATGGTGCTGTTTTCATTCCTGATGAAGAAACAATTGTTATGATTTATCAGTTGTTGGATAACGAAGGTCTTTATTTAGGTGGTACTGGTGCATTAAATGTTGTTGCAGCCACCAAAATTGCCAAAAACTTACCAGAAGGATCCAATATTGTGACCGTTTTAGCAGATTCTGGCCATAAGTACGCTGATAGAGTGTTTTCAAAGAAATGGTTGGAAAGTAAAGGGTTGTATGATTCAATTCCAGGAAAATTACGTAAATATATTGTTTATGAATAGATTGATGCAGCATTAACAAGAGTTTTTAAATAAATAAATCATGCATATATATGATGCCAACCTTGAAGTTTTTTACTTGTAATCAAAATACATAGTACAAGTGTAAGAAATGGAATGGAATTGTTCTAGTCAGATATTCGATTACAAATACAGTACATACAGCAGTATCAGCACCTTTGGAAATGGTATTAGTAATGTGAAGATTAGAATATCAGGTGGGAGTTAACAGATAACTCACTGCAACATCTTCAATCATGTCGATTAATAAACAATTTTATCAATTTATTGAACAAATCCATAATAAAACCGTAAAATCCAGAGAAAATAGAAAGGAAAAATTTATTTCCGTTTAAATGCGTTATGCTCCGAATCGGGTGAATGAACGAGATTGAACTTTCTATCTGTGAATTATTGAAGTATTTAAACAATGAAATATGTGCTAACTTGATGCTGATATTTAGTATATAATCCTCAAAGATATACATATCTACCTATACAATTAAAAAATGAGTAAAACTATCGTTATTATTGGTGCTGGTATTTTTGGTTGTTTGGCTGCTAACAGATTTGCAAAATCTGGCAAAGATGTCAATGTCAAATTAATCAATCTATCCACTTACACATATTTCCAAGTCAGTTCCGTTAGAGCAGTTGTCCAGAATGATACCAAAGGTACAATAATCCCATTAAAAGATGTTCTTGATCCACAAGTTGAGCTAATCATTGATGAAGTCACTGATATCAACAAAAAATCTCTCCAAATGAAAAAAAGTGGTTCAATTCCATTTGATTCTTTAATCATTGCAACAGGTACCAAATGGGGCGAACCATTTGGTTCAACGTATGAGTTCAAAGATAATTATAAAGAATATTTCCAAACTCAATATGAAAAAATTAGAGACGCCAAACATATTGTTTTGATCGGTGGTGGGATTAACAACATTGAATTAGCTGGTGAAATAATGGATGAATATAAAGATGAGTTGACTATAGGTACCAAAAAGCTTACCATGATCCACAAGAGTGATTTATTGTTAGCAGATAGAGAAACCTATGGTACTCCATTAAGGCAACGAATTACTAAATACCTTGTTGAAAGTCCATTGATTGAAATTATTTTAAGCAGTACAGCAAAAGTTGCACAAGATGGGAAAACTGTTTATTATGGTAAAAATCAAGAAAAGATCACTAGTGATTTAGTTATTTCTAGTACTGGTGTTGTTCCAGCTGTTCCTCCACATAGCTTTAATGGATTCACTGATGAAGGTGGTTTTATCTCTGTCAATGATAGCTTCCAAACCGTTGCAGGTGAAAACATTTTTGCTATTGGTGATGTTGTTGATTTCGAATATAAAGGTTTCTTTTTACAATCTGCTTGGATGGACGTTTTGGTTAATAACGTTTTTGCTGTTTTAGATGGTTCATCAAGTTTGAAAACTGTTGAAAGACCAAATGGTAACATTGCAACCGTTTGTACTGTTGGTAGTACTCAAGCTTTTGGTCAAGTTCCACTTCCTTATATTGGTACTGTTAGACTTCCATCATTTCTTTGTGTCCATCTTAAAGCAAAGAATTTGTCAAGAGAAAGAGCTCATCAAGCTTTCTCTACTGGTGTTTAGATTGTGGTTTTTTCCCTAGTTTTAATTGTTTAATCTTTCTATTGTCTACTTTTATAGTTTAATTTTAAACTTGTTTTGTTGATGTTGTCTGTAAGTGGATAAGTAAGGGTCTTTCTAACTGTATCTGGATTCTGCCCTCCTTCTAGATCTCATGTTGAGAGATCTGAGCGCCCCACCGGAATTATCCTTCCGGAGTTCAACAACTGTTTTGTTTTGTGACATTTTAAGTGCCAAGATGCCAACAAAAAATGAGAGAAGAATCAAGATCCAGAAAAAAACACATAAATAAAATTTCTATATTATTGATCTATCTCTAAACTGGAGATCTCAGTCATAAACAATTATGTCAGAAGACAAGGATAAACAATCCAACAATTCCAAAATCCACATCGCTAAAAATTATGATAAGAAACCTTCGACAATTCAACAAATAATCAAGGATTTCTTCTTTGATTTAGTTATTTTATTTGCCAATATTGTGGTTTATACATTCTTCAGAGAAGTTTCAGTGAGAGGTTCATTCAATCTTCCTAAGAAAGGGCCAACTATTGTTGTTGTTGCCCCTCATGCAAACCAATTCGTCGATGGTGCTATCATTATGTCTCAATTGAGATCTCTCACCAATCGAAATTCACCTCCCATTATAGCTGAAAGTTCTTATAAAGGTGGATTTATTGGTGCTTTGGCTAAACTAGCAGATGCAATTCCTGTTCCTAGAGCCCAGGATAATTTGAAACTGGCTGATGGGCAAATTTATATCAAAGATGATTCTGTAAGAATATTTGGTAGAAATACAAAATTTACAACATTTACACCAAAGGGATTACTTGGATTACCTGAGAGTGCAGGAAATGCAGAAGTTCTAGACATTATATCAGATACAGAGCTAATATTAAGAAAGCCATTTAAAAGAAATTCAAAATCTGACTATTTCTTGAAAGAGGGTACAAAATTCAAATATGCTCCAAAAATATCTGTTGATGACACTTTTGAACACGTTTTCAGTGCTTTACATAACGGAGGTATCATAACTATTTTCCCAGAAGGTGGGTCGCATGACAGGTTAGAACTTTTGCCTATCAAAGCTGGATTTGCGATCATGGCATTAGGTGCTGTTGCAGGTGATCCAAGTAGCCAAATTAATATTATTCCAACAGGTTTGAATTACTTCCACAGACATAAATTCAGATCAAGAGCCGTCGTGGAATTCGGTGCACCTATTAAAGTCACTGCTGAAGATGGGTTGTTATATAAGCAAAATCCAAGAGAAGCTGTTTCTAAATTATTATCTGAAGTAACAACTGCTTTGAGAAGTGTTACGGTAACAGCACCAGATTATGAAACATTAATGGTTATTCAAGCTGCAAGAAGGTTATATGCTAGTAAAGTTCCATTAAGTCTGGTTGTTCAAATAAATAGAAATTTAATTACTGGTTATACTCATTATAAAGATCATCCAAGAATTATTCAATTAAAAGAAAACGTTATAAAATATAATAAGAAACTACAAAATTTAGGACTAAAAGATCACCAAGTCTTGTTAACTAATAGAAATTCATTTGAAAGTTTTGGAATTTTATTAGTTAGAATTTGTAAGTTATTAGTTTTAGGTTCTCTAAGTTTACCAGGAACTATACTATTTGCACCAATTTTTATTGTGACAACGAAGATATCATCAGAGAAGCAAAAAAAAGCACTAGCTGCATCAGTTGTTAAAATCAAAGCCACTGATGTTGTTGCTACTTGGAAAATTATTGTTGCAACAGTATTGGCACCAAGTTTATATATAACCTATTCAATTACTGGAACAATTTTAATTAAAAAATATGGATTTGCCGGGTTTGAAAAATGGAATGTTGTTCCACTATTAATTTCATTATATTTGATACTAGTTTCAACAACATATGCAGCATTCAGAGTTGGTGAGGTAGGTGTCGATATATTCAAATCATTACCACCTTTATTTCATTCAATTTTTGGATCAGGTGAAAAATTAAATGAACTGAAAAAAACAAGAGAAAATTTACAGCTAGAACTTACTGAGATTGTTAATGATTTAGGTCCTAAAGTGTTCCCTGATTTTGATAAATTTAACAAAAGAAATAGGAGAGATAATCTAGTTGATGATGATGATGATGATGAAGATTATGAGTATCGTGGTAGATCAAAATCTCAAACTTCAAGCATATCAGATACAGATTCACTTACTTCAAGATCTGGGTCAATTACATCAATGACTTCACAGTCATCTGTTGGATTATCGAGAGTTAATTCAGATGGTAATTTATCTGATATCCCAATCCTAGGTGATGGTGATCGATATTTTAGAGACAGAACAAGATATAACAAAAATCATTATTCAATTTATGGAGATTCTTCAGGGCTTGAAGATAATGAAACAAGCTTAAAATTAAGAAAAGCATTAAGGGAAAGAATACAAGGGGATAATAATGATAGTGATGAGGAATAAATGTATGTGTTTAATTAATGACAAATGAGATATGTATCTAAAACACATTTGTAAAGATTATAAGTTGAAAATTGGAAGTATAATTGATTAATCAATTTACTAATTCATGATGGCATTATGCAGATCAACTTATTGTGGAATCTGGGTCCTCGATATGTATAACATCATCTCATCTTGAATATATAGATCCAAATAAATGAAGTAAAAAAAAACATATACGATGCATTCAATTAAGATTATATCAAGTAAGAATGTTTCCTAATCAGGAAATTTGTGTTCCATACCGATTTGTAATCCCTCATTTTATTTTTTATTTATAGATTCAAACGGTTATCTGAAGATTCATATAATCAGCAACTACTTATTATATTGATATCTTTAGGTTCTTTCTGTTTTTATTTAGAGAAGGATAGATGATACATATTTTTCAATCCCAACAGTTTATACATTAAACTCCAGAATAGATATATACTGTTCATTTGAATCACTCTATTGCTTTTTCCTTTAGTTTTGATTCAAGCATGGTAATTACCGTCAACGGATTAGAAATACCCGCGCGAGGTGTGGACTTTTCATGCATTTGATCAAAATGGTAATTCCGTGCAACTCAAAATCTTTTAACTAACTTTATGGTATATTAAATTGTAATTATAATTTGATCCTATCAAACGAAACTTCGGATCAACATGAATACTTACGTTTTCATGATAAGAATTTACGAATGAAATTTTCACATTTTGCCAAAGAAAAGTTAAGAAAACCTTCAGTAGTCAAAAATGCTTAATTGTGCATAATCCTACATATATTACACGCTTATTGTACAACTAGTTACATGATTGAATCAACAATCAAGTGGGATACCTCAATAAATTGCTTAGTTAATGACGAAGGTTTGACGCCATGAAAGCCAATACTATGAATCATGATACAGAACTTTAACATTGTAACAATCCACTTTTTCCCCGTTTTAAAAACATTTAATGTGCCCGCAAATCGGATCTAAAAATAACAATAAATTATCTATTTTTATCATCAAATTATATGATTTTTGTCGATCTGAATTTGATACGTCTAATTAGAATTCCAAATTGGGCCTACTTTGAGTACAATTAGCTCAACTTCATGCACGTCTTTTCATTTTAAGTTCTATGACCCATGATGCTCTAATTTTAGTATCACCTGAACTTTTATTATATAAAGTGTTAAATATCCTCTTTAGAAAGGATATTGAACTTTTTTTCTGGTATATTAACAAATTATTTTTTTTATAATGAAATTCTCAACATTAGCATTAACTTCATTAGCTTCAATCGCTTCAGCTGCATACATTCCAAGTGAACCATGGGCCACTTTAACTCCAAAAGAAGCCGCTCCATCTGGTGCTATCACTGGTTACACTAGCAATTTTGGTATTGCTGTTATTCCAATCACTACTGCTGTGTCAACTGTCTCAGCTAACAAAAGAGATGTCATTTCACAAATCGGTGATGGTCAAATTCAAGCTACTACTTCAACTAAAGCTGTTGTTTCTACTAAAGCTGCTATTTCACAAATCGGTGATGGTCAAATTCAAGCCACCACTGCCACCAAAGCTGCTGTCACCCAAATTGGTGATGGTCAAATCCAAGCTACTACTGCTACCAAAGCTGCTGTCACACAAATTGGGGATGGTCAAATCCAAGCTACCACCGCTACCAAAGCTGCCGTCTCACAAATTGGCGATGGTCAAATTCAAGCTACAACTGCCACTACTAAAACTGGTGTTTCTCAAATCGGTGATGGTCAAATCCAAGCCACTACTGCTACCAAATCTGGTGTCTCTCAAATTGGTGATGGCCAAGCTCAAGCTACTGGTTCACCTTCTGAAGGATCCACTGCTATTGTGACTGATAACTCATTAGGTTCAGTCTCATGTAAAGTTGATGGTTCATTAGTCTTGAAATTAGCTGATGGTGTTTTAACTGATTCTGCTGGTAGAATTGGTTCTATTGTTGCTAACAGACAATTCCAATTTGATGGTCCACCACCACAAGCCGGTGCCATCTACGCTGCTGGTTGGTCTATTACTAAAGAAGGCAACTTAGCCATTGGTGACAATGACGTCTTCTACCAATGTTTATCAGGTTCTTTCTACAACTTGTACGATGAATCCATTGGTGCTCAATGTTCTCCAATTCATTTGGAAGCTGTTGATTTAATCACCTGTTAAGTTAGGTTGAACTAGTTTAACAAAATTTTGCATTTATAGGGTGATATTATTGCTTTATTTACTGTCATTTCCATTCATTTATTCGTTATATATAAAATCCTCTTTTTTAAGGTGTCACTAATCTTTACATTCCTTTTTGATTCAAGAGTGATTTTTTTCCTCGTTTTTTTAATAATATATGTTTTTCAAAGCCTGTTCAGATAAATGTAGAATTATCAAGTAACGAGAAAGACACATTGTTTTTACCTATATGTATTGTTAAATAGGTGCACCCTGGAGTCTGGGGTCTGGAGTTTAGTATTTTTATTTTTATAACGCGCATTTTGAAATGTAAACAAAAACAAAAACAGAAAAACTAAAAAACGGCGCTCTAAGAAAAACAGAAAAACGCCCTTTTATCAAGTTAACTGAAATAAATCTCAAAAGCGAAATATCACAAAAGGTTAAAGTGGCCAGTGTTCAAGCTTCAGTGTTCCGTTCTAACTTCTCGCCACGTTTGTGCCGTTCTTTTACTGTTTTGTAGTACATATACCTATAGGCTTTACAAGGGTGTCTGAGGGGCCACGGCCAAAACGGAGATCAAAAACACTACAGTATATCAACCAAAAATGACTTTTATAAAATAATGTGAGAATGTAGATTAAATGAAGCAAGAACTGAAGGATTAGTAGTGATGTTAATGAGACATATCTAAGCATCGACAAAACCAACAGCAATTAAATGGATAGGTTCACATTGAGGAGCAACTGATTGATCGTATAAATTGTAAAAAGAACCTGATAAACATTTGTAAAAAACATCATTTTCACCAATGGCTAGGTTACCTTCTTCAGTAATTGACCAACCGGCAGCGTAGATGGCACCGGCTTGTGGTGGTGGACCATCAAATTGGAATTGTCTGTTAGCGACAATAGAACCAACTCTACCTGGTCCATCGAACAAGAGACCATTATGTAAAGTTAATTCTAGAGTACCATCAGATTTGATAGCAACAACTTTAATGTAGTCTTGAGGATCAACAGTTGAAGTAGCAGTTGGAACTGATGAAGTGGATGAAGATGGAGTTAAGGTGGTGGTGGTTCTTGTTGAAGTGACAGAAGCAACAGAAGAGATTGAAGCTAATGAAGCAGCATCAGTGATTGGAATTGGAGCAATACCAAAAGATGAAGTGAAATCGGTTAAAGCATTAGTTGGAGCTGGACCGGCAGTTAAAGTTGTCCAAGTGGAAGTTTCAACAGATTGAGCTAAAGATAAAGAAGATGCTAATAGGGTTAGAGTTGATTTGAATAACATTGTTGAAAGCGAGGGAACAGTGATGAAAAGAAAGGGAGAGAAGAGAGTCTTATGAAAGGGACAAATCCAGTTTAAATACTTTTCCAATAAATTTTTTTTTTCAGAACGAAGGTTCATCTTGCATGAAAATTGAAACATTCTTTATTATCTTAATGGTGTTTTTCTCTTTTAGGAAACTAAAAATAAAAATTTATTTAAATTAGGAATAATTTAAGTGATTTAAGGCAATTTATGGTGAATTAACTCTTCCTAAATTAGAAATAATTAAGTTCAGTTCTGAATATTTCGGCTCATTTCTGTTAATTATTTTATCGTGTCCATTATCAAGTGTTGTGGTGTATGCAATTAGTTAATGATGGAAATATTATTAGAAAATGATTCTTCCAGTTTCTTTTATTGATATTTTATTCATCATTAGACTAAATAATTAGAATCTATACGTAGCTTCTCATTCATATAGCGATGACGATTATGAATCATGCTTTTTACATTCATGTGTTAACTAGAAGGCACGTAAATTTCTTAAATTTCTTATATACTGGAGGAACATTTCTTTCCATTTTTTTAGGTATAACTTTTAACTTGTAGCTTTTGAGATGATCAGTGCCAAGTATCACATAACTGTACCTATCAAAGTCTTCAGTTTAGTGAGAATGTTTCCTTTTCTGAAGCACATCAATAGTTTACAACGCAGTAATGTGATATGTCAGCTTTTTTAAGAATGCGAAACTCGTATACATGGGCATTCGTTCTTGTAAGAAGTATTACAATTCACTATTTCATGATATAAGACGAGGAGCTGGTTTCATTGTCTCCAAAAGACACTGAAGTCTACATGGTGCCTAACAATAATATCCACAAATCCATCAACAAATCATATGCATACTCAAATATAAAACAAAGTATTTGATGAAGTAGGATCATTTTGATAATTCAAATGCATATTAGATTCAAATCCTTCATTATAAAACAAAGGGATTGGTAAAATTTGGTTAAACTTTTTAGAATATTTGAAAAGAAATGAAATATCATTCAATACCATAAATTTCAATTTTTCAAATTTTAAAAATGGTTCAATTTCATATCTCATGTTATGTATCCAACAACGATATAATTTATAAAAATCAGATTCAACTAAAGGTACGTAATGATCACGATCTGAATTTTCTTCGTTAAAGCGATCTAACAACGTCTTTATATCATCTGGTCCCGTTTTAACTGAAGGGAATCTATCAACTGCTTTTGAATATGGTGAAAGACTTGATGATTGGAAATGAGTGAAGAAGTCAATCTTAGGGAAATGCTGGAAATTTTCATTTGAAATTTTAAAATCTGAATCTAATGGTAATATCTTTCCATGTAGAATTTCTTTTAATGTTGAAATTTGACAATTATCACAGGGACAATTTATTTTTAAGATTATTTTAAAAGTTCTTAAATCTAAATTGATTAATTTATTTGCAATATTTAATTTAATATCTAAGAATTCTAAATTTTTATGATGATTTAAAATTGATTTATAAATCAATGAATTTAATTCAATTTCACGTTGTGGTTGATTAAAATCTAATTTCAATCTTTTCAAAACAAGACAGTTGTTCAAAATCTCTGAAATCATTGCATCTTCATACGTGACTGCAATCATCGTTATATCTTGAAGATGAATGAATTTGTTCCATTGATCAAATTTGAAGATTTTGGCTGGTGAAAAATATTGATCATACCATGATATTATAGTTACTTCCTTCAATGTGTTAACGTCAAAGATCTCATTCAATTGAGATTTCAGAATTGTGGATTGTTGATATAAGTTTAAAGAATAAGAATCTGATCTGAAATGAATTTTCAAACTATCTATTGATAATTTTTCATTTAATTTATAAACGTTATTGAATAATAAGATAGGATCCATAAACAATGTAAGACTTTTAATGTTTTCATTTAATCTTGTGCTGATCGTTTCTTTCAACCATGGTAAATAATTTTCATTTATTTCAATTGATGGTAATGCAAATGGTGGTGGTAAATCCAAATTGATTAAATTATTAGTAAATGATTTATTTAAAACAGAATCACTTAATTCAGGATCCGTTATATTTTCCATGGTTTGAATGCTTTTAGAATTATTCATCAATACTTCAATTAGTTGATGTTGTAGTGATACATCTAAATCCCAATTCAATCGAAGTTGTATGACGTTATTACATAACTCCAAATTCTCATTGAGTGATCTTAGAAGCAAGGATAATTTCTGATTTGCCTCTTTAGTGTCACCATCGTTGTCACTGATGGAAGATAAGGGTAACCATGACCAGGTAGGAGCTAATGGGTATAGATTTGATAGTTGGATTGATGAATCGTTTAGATATATCTTAGAGTAGAGTGATTTTGTTGATAATTTGTAGTATAGTTTGGACACCAGAGATAAATTGAGCAGATCTTGCTGATTGGGAAGCAAGTTGACGATATATTGTTGAAGCTCTATCGGTAGTCTCTGTAGTAGTGTAGTCATCCTATTACTTGATATAATACCATACCATACTGTGATGGAACTAAATGAAAAAAGAGTTCGCGATGGTGGAAAATGACAACAAAGAGTACTACACTAGGATATACTAACAATATCACCCTATACACACAATGGCCAACATCCGTGTCCAGCTCACTCAGGTGCTTCAACTGTTGTACGTCATCACTTCGTCTTACATGTTCTGGAAGGGACTCTCAGTAGTTGCCAATTCCCATTCGCCAATCGTCGTTGTCCTTTCAGGTTCTATGGAGCCAGCTTTCCAAAGAGGTGATATACTATTCTTATGGAACAGAGACCCAATAGTCAAAGTTGGTGATGTCGTTGTCTATGAGGTGCCTGGTAAGACAATCCCTATTGTCCACAGAGTCATGAGAGAGCACGTAACAGAGGATAAGAAAGGTGTTAAACAGTTGATGTTGACTAAAGGTGATAATAATGCTGTTGATGATTTAGGATTATATAACTATAACCAACATTATTTGAATAGAGATAAAGACGTTGTTGGTGTTGTTAAAGGTTATTTCCCTAAATTAGGTTACGTTACATTGTTATTAACAGAGAACCAATATTTCAAATATGGGTTACTAGGATTAATGGGTATCAGTACGTTATTGTATAAAGATCAATAGATGGATGTGTAATTTAATAGTCTAATTCCTCTTGTGGTTCGATTTGTTGAATAGTTCTTTTCCTGTTATTATTCTCTTGTTGTTGTTGAATCAATTTCTTCAATTTCAAGTCATTTTCAATCATCTGTTGTTCCTTTTTAATCTTTAAACCTTCAATATATTCATTGAATAAATCTAGTAATTCTGATTTGATAGGGTTGAATTTATTAGTTTCTAAAATTTTTTGAAACTCTTCATATTTCGAATCTTCATTAATTTCATCATTTGAATGTAGTAAATCGATGAATTGATTTCTTAACAATTGATTGGATCTTTTAACGTCATTAAGTAATTTAACATGAATCAATTCCACCGTTAAGTCATCATATTGGGATGTTTTTGGATTTGAATTTAAAAAATCTTTTAATTTTGGTAATTGAGTATCATCATTCAATTTAATTTCAAAATTGTTATGAATTAGTAATTGTTCAACAATGACTTTATAAGTAGATATTAGTAAATCTTGTTTTTCAATGAAATCATTGAATAGTTCAATTGGATTTGATGAATTTGAACGACCTAATAGATCTATAAATCTTTGATCTGATTTAATCAATGGATATATTTCAGTCCATTTGGTGATTGGAGATATTTTATTGTTTGATTTTAAATCATTTAATAAGTCAATGAATGAATCTCTTTTGATTCTATCGTTTGAATTATTTAGATGTTTTAATTCATTAATTTCTGATAATTTATTAGAATTTAATTTTTTCAAAATGGTTTCAAATGAAGTTAATAAATCAAGTTGATTTAATTTAGTGAAATGGTTATTCTGTTGAAATCTTGTATCGTTTTGAATGAACGTTATGAAATCTTGGAAAGTTGTTGTTATTGTAATTATATTTAAATTTGATAAATACTCGTTCAATTCAGAAATGGCCAAATTTTTAATTCTTGATTCTTCGTCATTATGAATTTTTTTCAAGTTATTTATATAATTATCAAACGTTTGTTTTTTGATCTTTTCTGAGATGATTGAATGTTTGTAAATTGATTCATTACTTATCAATAGTTTAATAGAATTCCATCTTGAGTAATATTTCAAGTCCAATGAATCTAATAAACTGTTGAAAACAAGTTGAAATTTTTCAATGGAGTTATTCTCTTTCAATAATTCTTCTTGAGATCTGTTCAATAAATATTCTTCAAATGTTTTTTTACGTATTAATGGATCTTTCAAACTGAAATACCTTGGATCATTGATTAAATTCTTGATAATTAAATTGAAAGACCATGTGGCGTCAACTTGATTATCTTTCAACATTTGAATGAATGAGTTTTTGTCTTCAACGATGGGGATTTCAGGAGATAAATATTTTGAAAGGTCTATATTAGTCTTGTTGGGTGTATTTGTAGTTTCTGTACTAGTGGTAGTCTTGTTAGCATCTTCAATTTCTTTTACAATTTCTGCTGGCAATTCCCATATACTCTGATTAGTTGTTGTGTTGAAGTAGTAAGTCCTTCCCTCAGGAGTCTGATACTGTTTATAAGAGTGTTTGAGCAGTATTTCCTCTGACATTGTGTGAGTATTAAATTGGTATACTAACAAGATACTAACAAGCTGTAACTATAGAAAAACAAAAAAAATAATTACATAAGCATTACATAAGCATCGGATGTCGGATGTCGGATAATCAGCTCGGGTAGCATCGATTTTAAAAAAAAGAAGGAAAAGGAAACAAATTTGATATCGAATCCAACAACAAACGTCATTAATTGAAATTCATTAACGTCTTAATATTCATCATAGATGGTATTGTAAATTCAACTCTCAAGTGTCAAATCTCACACCCATTTTTATACCGTTATAGTACCCTCATTTCAATACAGTTCCTTTATGTTTGTATTCGGAAAACAAACAACACCCGTTTCACCTGCCAAAACTCATATATATATGGTCCCATTCCCAAGTTCCAAGTTTCTCACATTTAACCCCATCTTGCAAGAGAAGTATCAAGCAATAAAATGACAAAGACTGTGGTTGTTATTGGTGCCGGATTCTTTGGAATTCCCATTTCCAACAGGCTCTCGAAATCCAAAGATGTCAAAGTCATTTTGGTAAATCCATCAAATTATACCTATTTTTTAATAAGTTCAGTAAGAGCAGTAGTTGAAAATGATACAGATAGAACCATAATCCCATTGAAAGACGTTTTAAATCATAACGTTGACCTAATCATAGATGAAGTTGAAATGATTAATGAATTTTCAATAAATTTGAAGAAACATGATGATTTGAAATTTGATTCATTGATAATTGCAACAGGTGCAAATTGGACAGATCCAATAAGTAGCACCAATAATTTCAAAGATGATTATAAAACATATTTCCAGTCTCAATCAGAGAGAATCAAAATGGCTAATAATATAGTTATGGTAGGTGGGGGATTCAACAACATTGAGTTAGTTGGAGAAATTGTTGACGAATATGAAGATGAACTGATTAAAGGTACGAAAAAAATAACTTTGATACATAGTCGTGAATTGTTATTTCCTAATGAAGATACCTATGGGACTCCATTAAGAAAAAGAGTTACTAAATATGTCAAGAATCATAAACATATCAATCTTATTTTAAACACCAGGGCTGAAATCAATGGAAATATAGTGACTTATAAAACTGGTGATGATAACATTGAAAAGATTGATTCAGATCTAGTCATTTCAAACACTGGAGTGACACCATCAGTTCCACCAAATTCTTTATCAAATTTCACAAATGAGAAAGGTTTCATCAAAGTCAATGATTGTTTCCAAACCGTTTCATACCCTAACATCTTTGCAATTGGTGATGTTATGGATTTCAAGTATAAAGGATTAACATTTCAGACCAAATGGTTGAAAGCTTTAGAAAACAACGTGAGTTCAGTGCTAGGAACATCAAATGAGATGATTAAAGTTAAGAGATCTAATGGTGAAGTGACGACGATGGTTAGTATTGGTAAACGTGCAGGGTATGGGCAATATGTTATTCCTTTGTTGGGTACAGTTAGATTTCCATCTTTCTTTTGTAAGCATTATAAATGTAAAGATTTGTTTAGATATTACGCACTTGAACTGTTTTCAAACAGATGATCCTAGGTGGAATAAATAATTTTAGAAGATTACAATATTGATGTTGTTGCTTTATTTGTATAGAATCATTAAGAGACTTTACTATTGTCTATCTATCTACTCTCTATTAGTACTATCTACTATCTATTACTACTATTCTATTTACAAATGTCTGGATGAGTTGAGGAAAAATCCCGATAAATTTCAGTAAGGAAATGGGAAATAACAGCAAAATCCCCATAAGAAAACAAGAATGTCACAGTCTTTACGTCCTTATTTGAACGCAGTCAGAACTTCACTGACTGCTGCTTTGTCATTGCAAGACTTCCCTTCTCAGATCGTCGAAAGACACAATATCCCAGAAATTGAAGGGAACAACAAAACGCCAGAAGTGTTGTTAAATCCAATCATAATCTCCAGAAACCCACAAGAATCGGTATTGATCGAATCGTCAATCAACTCAGTGAGAGTGTCCATCAAAATCAAACAGAGTGATGACATTGAAGAGATTCTAGTCCATAAATTCTCGAGATTTTTATCCGCAAGAGCTGAGAATTTCTTCATACTAAGAAGAATACCAATCAAAGGTTATGACATCTCGTTTTTAATTACAAACAAACACACCGAGCAGTTATTGAAACTGAAACTGATTGATTTCGTTATTGAATTCTTAGAAGACGTTGATAGAGAAATCAGTGAAATGAAACTATTTTTAAATTCCAGAGCAAGATTTGTTGCTGAAGCATATCTAACACCATTCGACTGAGAGAACAAGTTACATAGAATAGTGCACGACATACACAATCTGTTAGCACCCAAGATACCACCATGATTGTAGTTACTACCAGTAAATAAATATTGATACGGTTAAAAGCCCTTTGCCAATTCCGTTATCAATGGAAAATATTTTCTAAAATTTTCATTATCTTGTTACTAACTAAATACAATAAAATCAGTCAAAGAGATCAATGCCTCAACCAAATGATCATCCCAATGAAGTCCCTGATCTATTCAATATTGAAATGCTGAACAGTTCAGATTTTGATCTCTTGAATTCTCATGACTCTTTGAATTTCTTAAATAATAACAACATTCAATCTCCATCAATAACTTCAAATCAATCTTTATTCACTCCAAATACCACTATAACCCACACAAACACACGGAATATATCAGAATCAGGGTTTCTTCTAAACCACTATGATACTATGCTCAAATCAAAACCAAGTTCAACAAATCCACCTTCTCAATTGCAACAACAATCAAATTTGATTTGTGATCATTGTAGAAGAAGACAAGTTATTTGTATTCCATCTTCATCAAAATTAACTTGTTCAAATTGTGAAAATAAAAATATCAAATGTACTTACACTGAAAGTCCATCAAATCCTCAGTTGAAAAGAAACATGGGCATGGTTGAATCTACTTCAAACTCTCCAAATGAATCAATAACTAATAACAATAACAATAATAATAATAAATCTCAGCCATACCCGTATCCAAAAAGATTAAAACAAAATTTACATATCTTGCAATATCCAAGATCATCGTTTTATGTTGGTTCAACTTCTCAATTTGATGCTTTGATTTTAGATAAATTGAAATTAGATAAGATTGATCAAGTTCAATTAGATTCTAAAAACTCTCTAAGAAAAGTTTCACCTTCAGTGCAATTCATATTAAAAGATGATTATTCTCCAGAATTATCAAAATCAATGGAAGTTAATATAGATTTAGTTGAAAGTTTAGTAACTCCTTATGGTCCACAATTGATTTCAATTTATTTTAAAATAATTCATCCAGTTTTCCCAATATTACACAAAAAAGTGTTTTTAGAAAAATATTCAAGATCTTATAAAGAATTTAGTGTACCTTTATTAGCCACAGTTTATTCATTAGCATGTAAATATTGGAATTCAGATGTTGAATTATCAAAAATTTCAAATCCAATCGATTTTAATGAATTGAACAACATTGCAACTAAAACTTTTTATCAAGTTTTAGAAAGACCAAGATTAAGTGCAGTTCAAGCTGGATTATTATTACTACAATGTAGATCTAATGAATCTAATAATTGGATATTAATGCAACAAGTTGTTTCATTATCAGAAGAATTGGGATTGGGATTAGATTGTTCTGATTGGAAATTACCAAAATGGGAAAGAGGTTTAAGAAGAAGATTAGCATGGGCAATTTGGATTCAAGAAAAATGGACTTCATTAAATGAATCAAGAATTTCTCATTTAATTTTGAATAAAAATTGGCAAGTTAAAATTATTTCAAATGAAGATTTTCCTGAATTACCTCCAGGTAGTACAGCAAATTCAGAATTATCTTCAATTAAAATGAAAGAATTAAAGAAAATTTTAAATGATTTTGAAATAGGTAAAAATTTATTCAAAGAAATGATTCAACTAAGTTTAATTGTTGATGAAGTTATGAATGATTTTTATTCAAATAATAATAATTTTACTAAAATTGAAGATGTTTTAAAACAA